>JAWVGU010000190.1:0-35000 GCA_037039885.1 Miamiensis avidus | reverse complement strand
AAGCTCAATTATATTATTTGGGCTTCTGAATATATCTCTTTATATATATTCGTTAAAACTTTAAAAAAAATTATAATTATTAAAACATTTAAACTTTATAAAAATATTTTTATTTTTATTATTATTTTATTTTTGGTAATTTTTAGAAAAATTCTAAAACTACATTAAGTAATGTTAAATATTTATTATAATCCTTAAGAAAATTTATAAATATCTAATCAAAAATTCTAAATATTAAAATGTATCTTAATATAGTTATAAATATAACTATTTAACTTTTATTAAATTTAAAATAAAATAAATAGAATATGATTATTAGATTTATATAAATAATATTAAAAATAATAAAAAGGTTTATATTTTAATTTAATGATAATTATTATTTTTATAACGCTATCTTTATAATATTTCATTGTTTTCTTCTAATATATCATTTATTTTTTTAAAACAATATATTTAGCAATTCTATATAATAAATTTGAATATAATAATAATTATATAATATAAATTGGTTAATTCGAATATATCTTCATAAACAGAAACTCATATTATGTTTATAATAATTAGAATGTTATTTATTAGAATAATTTAAAACATAAAGTTTAATAGATTTATTCTTCTATATTTTTATTAAATTAAAAAGAAATATATAAAAGTGTATTTTTCTATACTTATACTATTAGTATATATCGCTATAATTTTAATATAAAATGGAAAAAAAGAAAATACATTAATTAATACTTTAAATTTTATAAAACATGAATCTTAATTTGATTATAAATCTTAAAATGATCATCTTTATAAAATATTTTTTAAGTTTTTCATCTTTCTTTTTAACAGAAGGAGTTGTTGCTAGCTTATTTTAAGATTATTTCATATTTTAATTAGGTAAATCTATATAGCTAATATAGAAGTATCTATGTATTATCATATTACTCCTGTAACTTAAACATAATTTATTCTTTAGTATTATTTAAATTTTTTTTTTAGACTTCTATATGATAGAATAATTAATATAGAATTTACTGAATAAGTAAAATGTAAAACAATATTATATTAATAATTTTAATAAAAATTATATGAGTTTTTTTTATTAAAAATTAAGTAGCATAATTATAAAACACTTCATTCCACTGTCTATTTTATATATACAATTTTTATAAATGATATATACAATTTCTGATGGCTATTGCTAGTGAAATAGAATATATATTATTTAATTGTTACCATTAATAATTAGATCTATAACTTCATTTCATCTTGATTTGAAAATTGGCTTATCTATAAAACTTAGAATATTATTTTTATGTTTTATTTTCATATCTCTAATATTAATATTTATAATATTTTATATTATTCAAATTTATGTCTCTGTTAGCTCTAAATTATATATATATACATTAATATTTAAAATAAAAGCAAATCTTATTATCTTAATTTAATGTATAGATTGTATTATAAAATTATTTTAAATATTTATTAACAATATTAGTTTAAATATCATAAATACACTCTATATGATCTGTTAAAAATGTTAAATCTTTTCATTGAATGTTAGAGCATGAATTAAATTATAATAGACATTAATAATTTTAAATTCATAATTATCTAAATAGGTTTATATTACCTTAAACTAAAAATAAATTTAAAAAATAATTGAATTAGAATTAAATATAAATAGAGAAATTACAGTTGATTTATATATAATCTTATGATTTATAATTTATAAACTATTATAAAAGGAAATAATTTATGCAAGATTAATTCGACTTAAATATTAATTTCTATTCTATTTTATTATATTTTAGGAGGGATTAGTAAAATTTAAAATTTAGCAATATTGATAATATAGTGTATAAAAATAACAAGTGTTATCATTTTTCAGAAAAAGAATTATTATATTTATCACTTTAAAAACTTTATAATATTTCAGTGTGGTCCTTTTATTATATATTCTCCTAAATCAATAATTAATGAAAATTGGAAACAATATAAAATTAAGTAAATTAAATTTAATTATATTTTTTCTAAATAATTTTTTGTATAATCAGTTGAGTTTGTTTTATTGGATTACATTTATATTTTTATTTTATTTTTTAACATAATAAAATAGTTTTTTTATTTTAACTTTTACTATGTTAAAATTTGCCTAGAAATGAATACTAAACTTAATCTATGCATTAATGAAATATTAGTTTACGCCAAATTAAATTACTTAATTATTCATGTCTATACTAAATATAAAAATGAATGTATTATGCATATATTAATAAAATAAGAAAAATAATTTTAAAACCAAGAAAATGAAAATAGATTTTATGCTAATTTTAAAATTCATTTATATATATATTATAGTTTAATAAAATAAACTCAAAATATTTATAATATCAAATTAAGGGATTTTCAGCATACATTTCTTTTATTTGACTTTAAAAAATATTTTTAGCATTAAACCTTTACATCTATTAAATAAAAATGATTAATTAATAATTTCATTTAAAATATTAATAAATTTATATAATATTTACTTTCATTGTATTAGTAAGGCAACCATGTATCATTAAAGAAATAGGTTCTAAATAGACATTTTTCACTTATTCAAATCCTAATAGTTTATCTCTTTTACCCTAATTATTCATATCTTAACAGACGTTCTTTCTGACATCTCTATTTTTACATAATTCTTCGAATGATAAGTTGAGTCCTAAATGCTATCCTACTTACTCGATATAAGCTTTTTCAGGAACTACAATAGATACCAGATAATATTCTAATGAATCTCCGTGAACAAAAACCTCTGCAACTGATGCAGCTTTAAGGTAACAAGCTTCAATTTTTTCAGGAGCCACATACTCTCCTTGTGAAAGTTTAAATATATTTTTCTTTCTGTCAACAATTGTCAAAGAACCAGATTTAGGGTTTATCACTCCGATGTCCCCACTGTGCAGCCATCCATCTTTATCAATTGCTTCATTCGTCTGAAATTAATATTGGCAAATAAGAACGATTTAATCGAAGTAAATTTTGTTTTATTATTATTTACTTTTTCTTCATCTTTATAGTATCCAGAAAATACTCCAGGTCCTCTAAAACAGATTTCTCCCCTTGGAGTTGGGTTTCCTTGCTCATTTTTATCAGTTGAAAGATAATTCATTTCGGGGACATCTTCTACTTTGAATTCTATATTGGCTGTAGGTCCTCCAACATGCTAAATTCATGTTTAGTTAATTAATATTTCTTCATTATTTTAATTAAAAATAGTTTTCCTATTTTAATAACTATAATTACCTTTATCTCCATATCATCAGAGTAAGTAATGAAAGAAGCAGCACTTGATTCAGTTTATCCATAACCCTCCAACATGGGAACTGAGCAGGCAATTTAAAAGAAGTCAATGACATCTCTGCTGATAGGAGCCGACCCAGTAAAGAAGTATCTTACTCTACCTCCAAAAACATTTTCTCTTATTTTTGAGAAAACCAATTTATCCCAAACATTGTGAGTTATAATATTGTGTTGTCGCAAATTTGATAATTTGGCATTAATTGCAGTCTAAATTAATACTTTTTTGCATCCAGTTGCTTGATTCATTTAGCTCATAATACCATCATAAAATTTATTAAATAATCTATTATTAACAAAGTTTAATTTAATTAAACAAAATAAAATAACAAATTGATTGATTGATTGATTGATTGATTGATTGATTGGTTTAATTATTTATTTATTTACCTAGGAACTGAGAAGAAGACAGTAGGTCGAACATCAATTATATCTTTTTTCAGTAGCTATACGTCTCCATTATAAAAACTAAAATTACAAATTTAGTATTACATATAATTAGCATGAAAACTTTAAATAAGTACTAGATGGATCCTCCAGCCTGTATAATAGCGCAACACACACATCGATCCATTACATGGGGCAATGGAAGGTAGCTGAGATGAACATCATCACTTCTCATTCTGATGTCTTTGTGGTTTTTAACTACATTTACCATCGAAACCATATTTTTGTGACTAAGCATAGCTCCCTTTGGGGGACCTATAGAAAAATTATTAGAATTGTAGAAATTTAATTTAATATTTATTTATTAAAAACAACAAAAAATACCTGTAGTTCCAGAAGTATAACTAAAGGTAAATATGGTTTCAGGAGTCACCTTTCCCAAAGGTCTAAGATTTTATTTTCCTGCATCTCTTACTTCTTGGAAAGAAATCAAATTTATGTTTATTGCTCTTGCTTTTTCTCTTTATTCCTTTGTAATATCATCTAGAGCTACTATATGTTTTAATTTACCAGCATCCTTTAATATATAATTTTGTTGAAAATTAAAATAAACAATATTTATTAGAAATTTTTTATTTTGGGTCTTAATATTTTTCCCATTTTACTTTTAATGTATTATTATTATTCAAGAATTGTAAAAAAGAAGGTATTTAAATTTTTTTTTTATCTATCCAAAATGGTTTTATATAAAAAGCTTGATATAGAATATATTAATAAATTAAGAAATTGTTGAAAAAACTAAAGTATGGTTATATAAAACTTGTAGTTTAAAATGATTTAAAAGTATTAATTTCACAAAAATACAAAGAACATAGCTGTAATTTAAATCGCTAATTTTACGGAAAGAATTTTTTAGATATTTTTAGAAATATTTCTTCTGAATATTAATAAATTAAAAAATTCTAAACTAATCTAATTCGACCCATAAAAAATGTCAATAAATGCACCTATTGCTATAGAAGATTGTCGACAGAAGGAGAAGAGGCAAAAACAACAGAAACTCCACTGTGGTTTAAGCAATATTTTAAATTTTCAGGTCCTAAAGTATCATATAAAGGCACAATGGTCATTCCATGCATGATTCCACATCTATTAAAATTGGAATTAAAAATAAAAATAAAATTATCTCAAATGATGTTTACCCAATATCAATCATAACCCACTCTTCTCTGTTTTTAGCATAAATTCCCACCATTTGCAAAGAAAAATCTTTGTACTCCTTCAAAACAGCCGCAAGATTCAAATTTAAGACACCACTTCCGATTTCTTTTGCTATTTAGTTAACTTCTTGGTAGGTCTTGGTTTTGTAAATTTAGTTTCCGGTTTTTTCTCTTTAACCAAAACCACATTTTCAGGGTATTTGGCAACTGATTCGTTCCATATATCCTATATTTTAATAGAAAAACTGTTTACTTAAATATTTTTTTTAAATTTTAAGTGTACTTAATAGGTGGTGATTTAATCAGAAACTTTATCTGCAAGGTTTTCTACCGTTAAAGGATTTCTTCGTGTTTCACTACTTCCCTAAGGTTTTTCACTGACCGGAACAGAATAAACAACCGAGTTAGATTGAGCTTGACCCATTTAAAAATAATTATAGATTTTTTATTTATAAATATTTATATTTTTATTATTTTTATTATCTTATTTTTTTTTATTTTTTTAGTTTTATAAGTTAGTTTCTATAATAAATATATATATATTAATATATTAAGTATTAATAATTTAATTTATCGTAAATAATTGTTTATATGGGATACAAAACATTCTGGAATAGAGTTGTGAATTTAAGTTAAACTATCTATATTATTTCTTTAATCTATTTGTTTAATTTTAATATGTTAAATAATCACTAATTTAGAATATTATAACTTAATTTATTGATTTATTAATTTAAAATTCTAATAATGATTAGACTATTTTATAGAGTAACATTTAACTAACAAATTTTTAAATAATGGGAGCATATAAAAGTTTAGTAATATAGTAAAATACATAATAAACTATTAAATTGATTTAACGGAATTTATTAAAATTATAGTTTATAATAAAATAATAATAATTCAATAATTTTGTAAAATAAACAAATAATTTGCATACTAAGCTATATTAATATATAAAGGAAAAATTTCTTTTTTTCAAATAAATTTATCTTTCTGTATTTTATTGGGAGTTATTTATTTGCTTTTAGAAAGTTAATTTTAGCCCTAGATTTAGATACACCTATACTTATTTTGTTTTTGAATCTATTTATATTTTTAAATCAAATTAGTCTGGTTATACTAGGGAAAGAAGCTCTTCCATTCTGTCATTCGATCGAAATTTAAAAACATCCAATCCTTTGAGTTTTCTTCCATCATTTACTGCAATCTATGTTCAACAGGGTTAAAATAGTTAAATGACGTTTTTCTTTCTTAACTATTATTGTTTCTATCGTTGTTTGGGTTTAGGTCAGATTCGCAAATAATATTAACTTTTTTTCTAATTTGATAAGAAAAAAATAAAATAAAATCTATTTTTTTGGGTGTTTTTTTTTTACTTTTCGGTGCTCTATCTTCTCCTATCTAGCTCTGATTCCATTATAAATGTTTTTACATTTTAAATGATTTTTTTATTCGCCTATTTATCTCCTTGTTTCTCAATTAGTTGAATTATTTCTTCTTATTAAGCTTTGTTGAGTCTGTTATTTTGTTTGTAAGAAGTTGAAGATAAAATATTTTGTTTCAAGAATTAGATAAGCTAACAAATTTAATTTTAACATAAACATTAGAAATAAAGTTTCAATAAAAGAAATTAGATTTGATTTTAATTACTGATTCATTGCTCTTTAACTTGGTATTATTTGGATTATTCAATTAAAACTATGGAATTTGAGTTCTTTATTGATGTAATTAGAAAAGGTAGGACCGTTTCTTCTGATTGACACTTCTTCTCTTTTTAAAAGGACTTGAGTTTTGCTAATGGAATTATTTTTTATGACTATGTAAACTGAAGTTGGATCCCTAATTGATTGGAGAAGTAGGAGTGAAGTCTCCGCTCTAATTGGGCTCCAAATTTGAAAGTTATGGAATTGAGGAAGAAGGTCTACGTTTACTAGGCTAAGATGTCCCGTTTTTCAAATTGCTAAGTGGAGTATTGAGCTCTTTAGATATTCGAGGTTCCCTATAACTATTGTTATTGCTGTTACTATTTCTTTTTAATAAAATTGATTTTTCATTGCGACATTCTATTTGTTTAAACTGAGGCTTATCAATTGGGTAATTATTTTAACCACCTGGTGAATTGACCGATTCCGAAGTCAATTTTTCTTAAATAAAGGAATCGCCAGTCTCTTCTGCTGCCTTGCTGCTCTTATTGATGTTGGTTAAATTACATTCATTGCTGGTGTTGTTATTGTTAAAATTCAGCGTTGATTTGACTGTGTCAAAAAACTAATTGTTGAAATTACTTAATACTTAATCTTCGTCTTCTTCATCTTCTTCTTCATCATCACAATGTTATTAATTGTAACTGTCTTGGTCTCCAAATTCTTCATAGTAGGTAAGGAAGTCCTCATCCAACAGCAGTTTTTCGTGAGTGTCGTAAAGGGAGTCTATTAAATATTCATTTAGAGCTGATTGTTTCTTTTAAACCCTCAAAAATACTTGTCTTTGAGTTTGAGGAATGCTATACATGTGCCTCAAATAAATGTTCATTTTCTTTGGATTGTATTTCACCATATTGCAATCTAAAAACAAATAATTAATTTTATTTTTTATTTATAATTTTTTGTTTAAAGCTTTCATATACTTACTTGATTCCATGTGGTAACTCCTGTTGCAAATATTGCAGTTTCTTTAGTAGTACTTGGAATAGCCCTCCAAAGACATCTGATGCTTTATCATCATGTATTTTTCGAAATCATCTTTGCTTTCTTTTATCACATCTAGGAAATCCTATCTACTTATTTTCAGAGAAGTGGTAAATGAGTTTGTTTTAGCAGAAAATTCATATCCAAGACCTGTGATAAAATTGAAATCTCCAATGAATTCGCCTTCTTCAAATCTCTTAACTTAATGAATGTGCTTTTCATCACTGCTGTAATAGATGTCGACTTAATAAAGATATATAATATTTTATATGAAATTTGCTGCTATTATGTTCTTTTAATTACTTGACCCTTTCGTGATGAAGTATATGGATAGGTCATCAATTTGGTCTTATTAGAAAACTTTTTCGTTGGTGATGAAGGCTTTAAAAGGTTAAAGAAAAAAAAGATTAGATTTTTTGATTGATATAAATTATAAAATAAATAAAATATAAAATAAATTTACTCTTTTACTGCATAAAATTTAGGATTTTTTCTTAAACATTTTTCGAAAAATTGTCTAGGATAAAAGAAAAATGACTCAGAACTTATTGGTTAATTTCTTAAAAAATTTCGTTTCTGAACTATTTAGGGAACTTATCTAAGACTTCGTTTGCTTTATTAATAGTTTTTTTTCAGTTAATATATTATAAAATAATAAATAAATTTTTAAATTTAACTTTTTACCCGATAAAATCTATTTTACTTCTGTGGAATCCTGGTACAAGTATTCCATAAAGCCCCTAATTTTGCTTTAAGATTCGTATCCTAAACCTTTGACTTTCATGAAGCGATTTATGGTTTCCAAGTCTCTTTTATATTCTTAAGAATTTTTATTGAATTCTTCAAGCAGGATGCCTAGCAATTTTATTCATAAATAAAAATATTTAAAATTAATAATTTTTACTAATTGTTGAAATAATATAAGCAAAAACACCCACCGTAATTAGCAGCGTCAAAGTGGTAAAAAGAGTTTCTAAAAATGTATTACCTTTCGTTCCAATAAGCATTATAACTGAAATAGCCCTATATTTTTTTAATTTAAAACCATATCAAATATTACTATTTGTAAGTTTGTACCAGTAGTAGGATTCTAAATAGCGGACATAAAACGTTTCGTATACTAAGTTTTGCTCGTGTAGCCAAGTACCCTTTATATCGAGATACCTCATTTCAATTTCTATAAGAAAATGCCAAAGACTGCCAATCCAGTGTGTCATTATCATTAATTAAAACAGCATCTTTCCTAATTGAACTTTAAAGGCTCTAACTCCCTTTAAGTACAAGATATTTTCTATACGTGAGGTGATTATAACAAATGAATAAATTTTCAAAAAGAAAATAATTTCGAATATATAGTTCATGACACTCTAGGATGTATCAAATAGGTTGTAAATTTGCGCTAAAAAGCCTAAAATATCGATCCACATGGTAGTATTTCTAAAAAATTATGATAATTTTAAGTAATTTTTAAAAATTTTATACTAATTTTTTTTACTTTTATCTTTGAAAGATGAGTGTCCTGGAAACGACCAATTTTCCTAGAGAAAAGAACCCAATATTAAGTCTTAATATGAATTCTACGAAAAAGAACAAGTTACTGAATAAAAGTGAAATGTAGAAATAGGGAGTGGAAAAGTCGAAGAAAAAGAAAAGGTGGAGGGAGTAGATAAAGACCCAGAATAAAATGTTGAGCGCCGCAATTACGTCAATTACAATAACGAAAACACTTTGCGGATTCAGAACTTGCAATTTTTCAATTCTTTTGAAGCATTTATATTACTTTCGTTTCGCAATTTTCCACAACTTTGAAAAGCAGTTTAAGGGCAAGATACTTTGAAACTACTGCTTATTTTTCTAAAACAAAATGTTTTGGTTTGTATGACTGTGCTGTGTACCACTGCCCCGATGACACAAAGAAATGCGGTCTCCGATTATCTCCAGTTGATTTTTAGTCAAATTTCTCGCCCTTCTAGATTATAAGTCGTTCAGTTTGTACGAAAAAACTTTTTTAAGTACCTATTCTCGCATGTAATTTTTGAATTCTTTATATTTTTCTTCTTTTCTCTATTGCGTTGCATAGGTATTGCAGTTTATAGAGTTTAATTTCTTTTCATAAGCACTCTACCGTAATTACTAAGATTGGGCTTAGGATTAGCGGAGATGGGCTAAATTTTAATAGGAGGACGAGTTGATGTTGTTTAAAATGTGCGTTTTTTTTTAAATGATTGGGGGATAGATTAAATTCTACTACCATTCTGGGCTTTATTTGTAATACATTGAAGAGAATTGAATATGTTGGTTTCTGATTCCGGATTAGTGTTCGATGGTAAAAGACGATTTTCACTGTTGAATTTACTTAAATTTTTCAGAATATCTTATTTTGGACAATTTTGTTTGTTTTTCTCATCAATTTGCCCATTATCAACATTTAATATGTGATTTTCGTTAATTTTAGTTTTCTTATTTTCTTAGAAATTTACAGAACAATTTTTCTTCCTTTAATTTAAGACAATATTACTGCTTATCTAAAAACTATTGTTCTAACAACTACTGTTTTATTGTTCATTCTCGTCAGTTCTTTCCTAAATATCTACTTCTGAAAAATGGCTTTGCTTTTCCAAATCCATTTCTTCTCCTATTTCCTCTTAAAATTTATTAATTATTCCTCGGAGACTGCTGTGTTCTCTATAGTTAAAAAGCTTGCCTTAAATGTTTTTAAAACTGCCCATACTGTCATCATTTTTATTATTGGTATAATAACTTTATTATATATTTGAATTTTGAAAATGATCATTTGGATAATAACTCGTTTCTGTTGGTTCCTATTGCATGTTTTCATTTTCAAATTCCTCTGTTTCTTTTTACATTTTAAAAATTTTACTTAAGATTTTAAGTTTTTCCAACTTTGTTACTTTTTTGTTTTGTTTTTATTTTTTCTTTCTTAAAATTTAATATATACTCTTTTAATTTAATGAGTATTCACAATTATTATATTATTCAATGGATGCTAAGTAATCATCAATTATAAATAAAAAAGCTGATTCTTTTTTTGTTTGGTTTTTTAATCACAAACATTTAGAATTTAGATTTATTTAAAAATAATTAATATTTATTTTTATATTTTGAAGAGTGAATTAGTTTTTCATCAACATGTAATATTTTATCTCTTAGTATAATTTTTTCACTTGATTTTAATTTAATATGGTATTAACTAAAAATAATAGGAAAATATACTGTAAACAAATATTCTTGATTTTTATAGTAAATTTATTATTTCGAAACATTAATAAGTATTCATTTAATATATACTAAATGTATATAGATTTTTATATAAATTAATCAATGATTCAAATCACTAAATATAATAAGGATATATAATATTAATTACACGTTATAAATAAATATGGGATTTATTATTTTTAATTGCTTATGATAGTTCTAATTAAAATAAAGAAAAATTAGAATTTATATAGCAAAGTTAATTGACCATAAAAAATTTTTTTAAAATTATTATTCTATTTTTGTAAGTATTATATTATATATTTGTATATTATAAAAATTATTCTAAGCTAAGCATTGTTAATTTGAAATTAATGAAAAGTATATGATAAATTTATTTTTATAATTTTGTTATTCTGGTACAATATTATCTTAAAAATATAGATGTATTGGTTTTCAAAAATTAAAAATATAATTATTCAAGTAAATAATATAAATCTTAAATTCTTATTTATTTCTCTACTATTTCTTGAAAAAATTTGTATATATATATAACTCAATAATAATTTAGAATTGAACAATATGTTTTATTAATTTATACAATACAAAATATACCAAATATTATCTAACTTTTATTATCTAACTTTAAATATTGCTTTTAATAAAATTTTATGATAAATAAATAAATACTAGAATTATACATTTTTTTATATAAATAATATGAATGCTACAGTATTTTTCATTAATTCAATATATTATTAGCCGATTAAATAAAAATTAATGTATTTTAAGGTAATTTAATAAATAAAAAATTAACATATTTCTACTTATATGATATAATATCTATAACTTATATATAAATTGTTATACAAAAAAATTAATGGTCTGATATTTATAATTATAATAGGCCACAGTTTATATATACAGGGAATTAATTATTAAATCCAGTTCACTTTAATTCAGTTTAGTTATTTTTTTATAAAATAGCCTAAATGACTTTATTTTCAAGTAAAAGCATTTCGCAATTTTCTAAACTAGATTTAACTTTAGTGCTTTTAATTATATTGCTGATATTATTATTATTGTCACTACTAATAACAGCATTTTCTTTATTTTCCTACTTTAATTACTACTCATTATTTCCATTTTAATTTTATTTTAGCACTGCTTTTAAATGAGCTATTTCCTGTATTTTTCCCTGCATTTCTTTTTTCCTGAAATTAAAAAAGGTTAAACATAAATGAAATTAAAAAATTAATATTTTAATTTATTTAATTATACATTTCTTCGTTCTATTTCTTAATATTTTTTTCATTTTTCATCATTTAACTATCATTTTTTTCACTAAGTGTCTTTTCTAAAATGTCAGAAAGTTCATTTTTTTCCTGCTGATTTTGTGCCACCAATTGACACATATCATTCAGTTGTTCTTTAAGTTCTTTATTAGCCTTCCTCTCATTTTCTAATTCAGTTTTGAGTGTTTTATTGTTATTATTTACATTTTTATTTTTATTAGCAGGGGATTCTGAATTGTCTTCAAAATTTAGCAATTATTGTTGTAATTGCTGTTGTTGTCTCTTGCTAAAACTGTTAGTTATGACAGTTTGAATTTCGCTGGTGGAAAGAGACGATGAGGAAGTAATATTGCTGGAATTCAGAATGTTGTTGCTATTAATTATGCTAGATAGTTAATGTTGCTGTTAAATATCAAATCCCAGTTGCTACTATTGCTATGTTTACTATAATTACTATTGACTATTGATGCTGCTATTATTTTTTTCTTTTTTCGTTAATTGTTCGATCTCTCCCTTTAAAGACTCAATTTACTATTCATACTCGTTCACTTTTTAATCGAATTTTTATTTTTCCTCTTCATATTACGCTTATAAACTGCTTACTTCTTCTTTTAAATGCGAGTTCATTATATTGCGCACCGATTCTTTCAATTACAGCATTTTTTTTTCGTGTTCTTATTCAATAAATTGAAGTCTTTGGAAGGCCTCTTCTTTTTGTTATTCTAAAAAACCAATTTTCTTCTCTGATTCTTCTAGTTGTTTTTATAAATTTTGGCACTTTTCATCAACTTCTTTTTCTTAATTTTATTTTTAAATAAATAAATCAATGAAACTATTTACAGAATCTTCGAGTTCCTGATTATTTTCATTAAATTTGATATTTTGTTATTTAAAGAGTTTATTAATCTGATTAGTAATTTTTATTTAAATTTCTCGATGTTTTTTAATTTATTGATATTGGTTCTCACATGATTCTTCTTATTCCTTTAATTTCATTTCCAAGAGGAGATTTTGCGCAGAAATTTCTGATTTTAACTTGATGCTGTTGTTCTGATCTTTTAAAATTTCGACTTCTTTTTTTAGTTGCCTAACTTCTTCGCTCTGATTTATTGTTTATTCGTGCAGAATTTTCCTTAAAATTTTATTAAATGAATGTGTTCAATACGAGATTACAATATTAATTTTTTACTTTTGCTTTTCCAACGCCTGAATAGTCAGGGATTGCTGCTAAATGGTCAATTAATTTTGCTCTATAAACTCATTATCCCCTTCATATTCGTTTTTAAAATTTCTAAATTAAAAAGAAAAATGTTAACTTAAAAAAAGCATTTCATGTTTAAAATTTATTTTTATACAAATTTTATTCGCAATCCTCATCATAGCTGCAATTTTGATTCCTTTGGCTTTCCAACATTTTTATTTGGTTTTTGAGTATTTTGTTTTCTTCTTCTTTGACCCTTAGTTGGAGTAGCAGTTTGTCTTCCTACACTTAGTGTGCACTTAAATCATCTTCGCTACATTCGTTATTCCTGCTACTGTTTATTATCTAAGATAGTTTGTATTGCTGTTATTCTAATGATTGGTAAAGAAACTTCTCCGATTGAGATTATTTTATGTGAATGGCAAAACTTTCTTTTAAATCGCCGTAATTTTCATACCCTCCTTTCCCATCGAAAGAAACTTCTGAATAATCAAACTGATTAGGAATTTGTGGCTTTTAAACTGTTTTCGATTTCAAAAATTGATTGCTTGAGTCTAAGTTGTTATTATTGTTGCTACTATTATTATTATTTGCCCTGTAAGGGTGGAGTTAATCATATGAGTTTTGTTTTTGCAAATGCATGTTGCAGGTATTAATTTGCAATTGAAAATCATCAGTTCTCGGGGTTTCAATTGAGTCACGAATTTTATCTTAATTGGTTTATATCTTACCATTTACAATTAGGGGGATTGATTAGTATTATTGGTGCTTTTTTGATGAGAAAAATTTTAGGAATAACATAGCAAAGTAAAAATAAAAGAAAAATTTATTTTAATTTTTTAATTACTTACGAAGGTTCTGAGTACTTTTATTTTTATTACTCATTGTAAAAAGGGATTTTTTGTAGTAGTTTGGGTCCATCATTTTTTATTTTTCTCAATTTCTTTAATTGACAAAGTTATTTTTGTTTTTATTAGGGTGTTTTTATTAGTGTTTATTTTAATATTAATACTAATAAACTATCATAACTATTAGCATAATTATTGCCTAATAAGTAGCTTTCGAGCTGTTTTTAACTGCCTAAAGGGATTACAAATACAAATAGTTTAATTATTACTATAATTTAATAATTAATTAAATTATATGATAATTATAAATTTATTTATTTATTTATTAATTTATTAACTTAGACTCTAGTATAAAATTATATAATGTTTAAATACTAATATAAATTATTATTTCTCTCATTTTTGAGCTATAAGTTTTTTCAAAAATTCACAAGTTTTTTCCTCTATTGTTGCCACATTGAGTAAAAATTATTTAATTTCTGGACGAGGTGGCAGGTAGTAATCACCTAAATGTTCTAATTATACATCTAATTCCTTTGACATCTATAAGCATTAGGTTTAGGAAATGTGAGATTGTTAATAGTCTACGAAAGCTAAATATCCTGTATGAAGTGATACCATTGATATTTCATTCGAATAATTTTTATTTTCTTCAAAAATTGAACAAATTCTTTGATAGTTTTTCTCAATAACTTCCGATTTATATAAACTGAAATTATCAAAATGTTTATAGGCCAATTCGATAGCTTTTTAGGCAAAAACATTTCTAAAAAAGAAATAATACTTATTAAAAATATGTAAAAGTAAACTAATGATTTACGTAAACATAAGCCCATTCCTCTTTTACGCCATTATATACTTCTATCTCAATTCTTAATTTCCAATAACGCCTAATTAAAATTTTTTTTTTCATTAATTAATTGTGAATTTCTAATTGATAAACTCAATTAATTTTACAATAAAATCCTTTAATCCCTTACATATTGAATGACTTTTCAGGAGAAATAATAGATATAATCTTGCTTTTTTAAAAATCTGAAGCTAAAGAAGCGGAAACAATATGTTTTTGATCAAATATAGTGAAATCAGCGAAAATTTCGTTTGATATCAGTAAAGTGTCATTTGCCTCGCATAATTTTATTATTTTCTATAATTCTTCAACAGTGAATTCAGTTCCTGAAAATATTTAATTTTATATGAAATTTTAATTTTATTTTTTTACCTGAAGGAGCGTGAGGAGAGTTTATAATAAGAATTTTTTTGACATTTTTTTGCGAGAGTTTTGTTTCCAAATCATCGAAATCTACTTCAAGTTTTCCCCCATTATATTTCCCACTATTTTCACTTGTTTTCGAAATTTTTAGTTCATTAGCTTGCAGGATTATGTTACTGTTAATTCCTTCTTACTAACATTTAACAACGTCAATTATTTTTGGGTAGACAGGAGTTTAAATAATAATATTGATTTGTGGTTATTATTGTTCATTTTCTTTTTTCTCGTTTTCGCATTCATGAATAACTACTTGAATGGCAGCTGCTATTGTATTTAGACAGGAAAAGGAAAGGGCAATATTTTAATTGGAAATTTTGAAATTGAAGCTCTTTTTCAAATGGTTTATGATGGAGGATTCGTAGGGCTCATAATTTAAGCAAGGATAACCCATATGTCCATCATTAACAAAATTTTATAAATCTTGAACAAAGGCGTTAGGCTACGTAAAATTTGTTTTTTAACCTTTGTATTACTAGTTTTAGTTAATATCTATTTGTTGGGTAAAATGTTTTTCTAAATTATTTTGATTTTCCATTTTTCTGAATTTTATGTTTTTTATTCTAGATTAGTAGAAACTAAAAGTTTTATGTATATATGTATTGATATATATAAAAAAGGAATATAAACTAACAAAATTCTTATTAAATATTTTGATATAAAAATAAGGCTTTCGATCTCTTTAACATAATAAAGAAAAATATTAACTTGATCAATTTTAAAAAAATTGTATTTAAATATTAAAATTTAAGGCATCGTCACATATTATATTTAACATATTCCTTATAACCGTAATCTCTTTTTAAAAACATGCAATTTTGATTTAATAAATTTGAAATTTATTAGACAATAGATTAGATTACTTTACTTATTTATAATTTACCAAAATTTTTTATTAGCATAGGTTTTATATTAGTCTACCGATTTCCCTTGAATTTATTATATTACATTATTAAATTGAAAATAGCTGCTTAGCTTGATTAGTTGATTGGTTGTTTGATTACGTTTTCTAATCATAAAAAGTGATGTTAAGCTATTACTATAATTTATTTCAGCTGGATTAGTTAGATTGGTTTTTAATATTAAATAAAAAGAAAAATTCTCTAATTCTGCTAATAATGATAATATATTACCTAAATACTAATAATACCTACTTCCACTATTTATTTGCATGTATTATTATTAATATTAAATAATCATTGTTCTATATACTAATAAAGCATACACACATAAATAAAGCATGCCTGCTTGCTTGTATGTATGTAAAATCAATCTCGAAAGAAAATAAAAAAAAAAAAAATAAAAAAAACTAATAACCTATAGAAAAAAGAAAAGAAAGGGACTATATATTCTAAGAAATGGAGCTATAAAAATATCAATAAAAACCCATTCCGCCACTTCAGAAAAAAGAACAAAAATACTCGGAATGTAAGAAGAAATAGGATCTCTCTTCTTTTAGGAACAGGAAAAGAAGCTCAGTTTCATATAGAGAAACATCATTGACAGCTAGTTGGCCATGAGCTATATCCAAAATCAACTCATTAAGAGAGTCAAACTCGAAAACAATCAAATTTTATTTCAGCCGCAGCAGGAGCATCCTTAGTCAGCGAAATTAATGGAAAAAAAAAAAAGAAAAAGAAAAAGAAAAAGGAATCCGAAAATTCGGAAAGTCTTTCGAGTGATAGGGAGCGGAAAAATAAATCCAAATTGTAAGATGTAGAAATGGAAGAAGAATAAGAAGGGGATTTACTTTTGGAAAAAGAAAAGGCTGTTAAAAATGAGAGTCAATCAGACCTTTTGCCTGTTTCTTTTCTATAGTAAAAGCAACAGCTATAGAATATAAATTCGAATATCAAAAGTAATAGCAATAGTGATGACAGCAATGGAAATAAAGTTTTTATTAAAAAGTAAGAAGAATTTGAAAAAAAGTATTAGCAAAAATTAACGGAAAAAATAGAAAATTAGGTTGAGAATTAACCCCACAAATAATAAGAAAACTCGGGAAATATTCATGAGAATTACAACAAAATGATAATAACAATAATTAACAGAAAGAGTACGAAAAAGAAAAAGAAAAAATCACAGAAAAGTAAGGATAGTCGCTTTCTAATAGCGAAGAAAATCTGGTGATTGCTGACAACTCTCCACAGTAACTTTGTCAGATCGCAAATGGACTCAGCAGTCTTTTAAACGAATCAAATTTCGAAAAGTACGACATCAATCAGCTGCAGTCGCTTTTATTGGCCCAACAAAGTAACGGCGGAGGTGCACTGAACTAACAGCAACAGCATCTTCAATAGCTGCAACAATTAACCCCTTCGGTAACGATGTCTTAGAAGAATAACTCAACACAGCAGCAGCCTTTGCAATCGCAGTCAAACTAGCAGTCGTTACTTTAGGCGCAGTTTTAATAATAATAATAGACACAAGAAATAGTAAAAAAAGAATGGATTTGCAAAATTTGCGGTAAAATTTTCACGAAATCGCACAAACAACTCGGGGGACACATGCGGCAAATGCACAAAAAAGACAGCATCAGCGTTATTAATGGGAAAGATGTCTCCAATTAGCAAACAGTGGGGAACAAATGAAGTCTCAAAAGAAAAACTCTTCCAATTCTACTGATAATAATCATAATCATTTGAATAATGTGGCTGCCGAATCAGGAGATCGGAAATACAGCAGCTGTACTTCAGAAATGGAATCTTCAAATTTTATTTTAAATAATATAGGTAATGGCCTGACATAATAACAGCAACAATTACAGTAATAGTAATAGCCTCAGTCTAATAGTAATATAAGGAAGAATAGTCTTATAACTGTGCACAAATAAAGCGAAGACAGTAGTTCGACAACTAAAAGCAGTTCCAATTAAAACGCGAATAATAATGGAAATGGTGTCAATGGATTTTAACCACCGTTAACGTAGATTAAATTCAATAGTTTTGGAGGAGTGGGCAAGAAAGACCATTCTCTTGAAAAAAAAGTAACTCAATTGTAGTTATAACAATAAGATAATGTATTATAGAAAATCAATTTGCTAGATTAGTAAAATAATAATAATAATTAAAATGGTGGGAAATTAGAATAAATAACAAGCAAAAAATCGAATGATAATAGTGATGAAGTAGAATCTCTTTAGAACAATAGTTATAATATGAAAGACAGTATTGTTAATGAAATAACCAATTAAAATATTACAGAAGAGTTATATCTAAAATAAAAATTAATCTAAAATAAAAATTCTGATATAAACAAATCAACATGATTTGTCAAATTTTGAATTAAAAGCTTGATATGGAAATATGTTTATATAAAAAAAAAAAAAAATATATAAAAATTAATGTATAATTTTCTCATTATATATACCAATTACATTTAATATTAAATAATTATATATATCTTTTTTTTAATAAAAAATTAATTAAATTAGAAAAATTTTAAGCCAATACCTTTTTCAGTTTTTCTTAATTATTCGTTTTTTAAAATATTATTATAAATTACCTATTTTTCTTAATATTTCATTAACAACTAAAGATAATGGTTAAAGAGAAATAAAATTTATTAAGAAAAATTAATTTTGGTCATATTATATCATATTGTATTAAATCATTCTACTATTTATTTTCGAGTTTAGTTTTAATACAAGTGATTAATAAATTTTTATAATTTAATTTATTATTAATAATTAAAATAGTCATTGTTAATTAAATTGAAATACACAATTGCAGGTTTAATATTAAATTACTATTTAATTATATAGAGACTGATCAATCAATAGTTTTTTCGCGTTACTTTAATTAAAGTTAACAACTAAAAATAACAAAATAAACTCTTAAGAATAATATTATATTACAAAAAAATAATCAACACAACAACAAACAAGCTCAAAAACCAAAGTCATTTTCACAAACAATAAAATAATATTTTAGGAAAACAAAGTATATTTAGTAAAATTTTTTAATTTGAAACAATGAGTAGGCTTATAAATTAAGAATAACTAAACAATAGCAAATAAAACATTTTGCAAGAACAAGTAAATAGTTAATCATTAAAATATAAAAATAAAGTTTATTCGAACCCAATTTAAAATAAAAATATTATTTTTTATTTTTGCAGCTTTCCCTCTTCACAAGAGCTGGAATTAATGGCAAGGGAATTTCCCTGAATAACAATTTGAACAATAATTATTTCATGCAAAATAGCACATCTTAATCGGAATAAAAGTGTCGTGTGAAAAAACTTGAAAGAAAAGAAACTTTCGGCCAGTCTCCTTACTTTAAATCGCACAACATGAGCTTTTCTTCGGATCATTAGGTATTAATTAGAAGAATTTATATACAATAAATAAAAAATGTTTAATTAAAATAAAATTCGATTGATTGATTGATTAATTGGTTGTTTTTGATTTTTTAATATTTTGTAAAAATAAAAATATTTGATAGAAATACTATTTAATTTTATTTAATAAGAAAATACTAGAGAAGTATGACTAATTTTTAATTTTTAAATATTAATAGGAAGACAGTCTATTGAAAAATTATATTGATTAAAATAAGACGAGTAAATATTTATAATTTAAGAAATTTGAATTTATTTGATTTATATTGAATTATAAAATTTGTTTGTTTGTTTGTTTTATTTATTTATTTTTTATCTAACAGACATCAATTAATATCATCAAATAATAACATTAATAACTACATTAGCGAAGAAATTGATAATTATAATAGTAATAATAATAATGTTAGTTTAATAAAAAATGGTAAAAGAAATTCGTTATTTGGTTCGAAAAAATATCATTCCTACAACGCTTCGTTTGATGGAAGTGAAGAAAATTCTTCTTTATACCAATTAGAGCAGGCCTTACAGCTGAAGCAGGATGAACAAGAACAAATAAATTAAGATTAGAGTTTGATTTCAAATTTAGGATAGGAAAGTCAGGATTATTATTAATATATAGACTAACAATAATAATATTACTTTAATTAGTTAATGGATAACATAAATAATTAAAATAACATCAACTAATAAGCCAACGAAAATAACTAAAATTTAATTAATACAGGCTCCGTACCCGCAATTTAGAAATCGAAAAGACTGAACAAGACTCTTACTAATTTTCAATCATCTCAATAATAGCAGTTGCAGTAGGAATTCTAATAAATAAAAAATAATTAAGCAGAAAAACAAGACCCTAGAAAACTTAAATAGTCGAAATCTCTGCACTTCTTGTCCCTCGATAACTCAATGGTCTCTGGAATTACTGCAGTCACTTCCTGTCTGTCGACAACTGCCAAGCAATAAAGGGAAAGTGGAAATTGCTTCTAAACAAGAAATAGGGCCAGGTCTGGTCTTGTTTTCACACCTAAAAACACGAAAACGTGTAAAGAAGACCACAATAAGAACCTGTATTGGAAGTAATAGTTCCAAATATTGGAAGAACAGAGGGTGTATAAAACTGATAATATTTATAAAAAATTAATTTCTGAATTAATGGATAATGAAGCTGTTTTCCATCAGTACTTGGAGAAAATATGTCTTTAAGTAAATTTATAGTGATCAATCGCTTCGATTTTAATTAAAAATTAATGAATTTTTAGGAAGATAAAAATATTCACACACTCAGTGAACAGTTACTTATTTAAAATAAAATGTTATCCCCCTTTTTAAAGAATATTAGGAAATAGTTTATGGATCTTAGGTAGTAATACGAAAAAGAATGCATAAAAAATTAGTAAATGAGTGAAGTACTAATTTATTTTTATTTTTTTTTATAATTTTAATTTTATCACAAATAATCAATCAATTTTATTACACAGATTATTTCACAATAGTAGCAACTGATGTCTTACTATCAATCTCAATAAAATGAATTATAAAACTAGCTGTACCAAAGTTCTTAAATCCTTTAGAGTTGCATTATGGAAATGCAAGATTAAACGAAAAAAGAAGATTTGATAAAATTAATTAGTCAACAGTAAAATGTATCTTACAAGTAAACATTAAATAATATGAACAAAGTTCTGTAAAACTATCAGCTGGGGTAGGAATAAAATGAATCTGAAATATTAAAAATTAAAAATAGTTAAAAGGATTACATTTAAAAATAAATTCTCTAAATAAAATTTGTGATGAAAATCAAACAAAAAAAAACTGTGAGAAATGTGATAAAGTTAAGTTTGAACATTTACATCTTGAAAAAAAATACTATTAGCAAAAAAAAGACGCAATTCTGAGCATTTAAAAATTAGAAATTAAAATTTTAGCTTACAAAGAGGAGCTGAAAGCTCATAGAGAAAGATGTTCGAATTGCAATTAATGTAAATAACCTGTTTAAAAAGTAAATTTTAAGAATAAAATATAGGAATTAAATTAAGTGTCCAATGTTAATATATTAAATACCAATTAATTGAAGAAAAATAAAAAATGTAGTTCTCAACATTAAAATATTAATAATAATAGTTTTAGTTATAGTAAATGAAATAAAAAAATCTTATATAAAAAGATATTTATATTGTATATATCAGTTTTAATTAAATTTTATATATACACACTTTTTTTTTTTTATAAGGTACTTTTTATGATAATATTATTTATAATTAACTAAAAATTAAAAAATAATCTATTCTTTATTTTAATGCGTGTAATATCCTTTATGTATAAAATAAAATTTCATAAGATTGCTATGTTATAGTTTGTTTAATTAGTTCTGCTTATTTTATCAGGATTAATTGGGAAGATTTATATTTCATTTCAATAGTTTTTTCATTATTAATGTTTTATTAATATAATTTTAATAAATTGAAGAAAAATATTTGGCAAATTTTAAATAAATAGAAATAATAGTTAATTCTAAAAATATTGAATAAAAATGAGTGACGAAGATTACGATTATGAGAGCGGAAGTATCGGCGATGATGATTATAATTACGAAGATATGCAATTAGAAGAGAGAAAATCAAGTATAAAAGAGGATGCTGCATAAAGTAACTATATACAATTTTTAAATCACTTAGATAGGAAAATGAATAAATAAATGAATAAATAAATAAATGAATAAATAAATAAATATATAAATTTTATTAGAAAATGTGTTGACTGGGGCTCAGTTTTTGTACAAATGCATACATACTTCTTTTTTTGAATTATAAACTATAAATAAAATCAAGAAAGTTAGCAACTAATTAGGTATTCCATCTGGATAAGCTTTATTTATACTTCGAAAATATAAGTATTTGGAAAAGCCTTGTCTCCTAAATGGTATAAATGATTATTCGGATTAACTTTTTAATCAAGAAATCTACAAGGACATTTAAGAATGTCTTTTGTGTTGCGATGAGACACAACTTTACAGTTAAAGTTGCGGACATAATTTCTGCAAATAATGCTACTCTACCTATATTCAAACTATTTTAAAAGAAGGAGCAGCCTGTATCTTTAAAAAATGCCCTATGGAAGGTTGTAAAATGAATTTAGATATCGAAACTTTTTAGCAGTTTCTTGACATATAAAGCTTTAAAAGGTATAGGTATTTCTTAGTTCAAGACTGTCTTCAGAATTCGGAATATGTAAAATTTTATTTTAAAAATAAAATATTTATAGACCGCCTTTTTCCATTTGTATATTTTAGGTAGTTCACTGCACCCAAAATTAATGCGAAAATTTACTAGAACTCAATGACAATAATATCTCGTTTAAAAAATAATTGATTAACGTTAAGTGCGAATGTGGAAATAATTTCTGCTCATTGGTATAAACATATTTTATTTTATTGTTTGGTGAATATATGATTTATTTACGAAATAATCAAACATTAGTGCAAAAAAGATGCTCACAGACCTGCAACTTGTGAAAATTTAGAATAATGGGAGGGATTTTTGGGGGGGAAAAACACAGATAATTTGAATAATGCCTGGATGAAGTTAAACTCTAAAAAATGTCCAGAATGCAAAGTTGATATAGAAAAAAACCAAGTAATGTTTAACATATATATTTAATGTTCAATCATTTATAATAAATATTCTTTCTTTAATTAAGGGATGCATGCATATGACTTGCAAGCAATGCAAACATGAATTTTGCTGGCTTTGCTTAGGAAATTGGAAAAAACATAGTACATGCAATAAGTTTAATGCCGTAACATTAATATATATATATATTAATTTAATTGATTGAGAGAATTCGTCTTTTAACATTATAATTTCTACTTTTATTGCAAAGAATGAAGATTAAGTCTCTAAAGACAAAAAATTGTTGGAAAAGTACACCTTTTATTCAGACAGATATATTCAGCATAAAAAGGGACTGCAACTCACTATGCAATAAAGATAAGACACCATTTAATAATTTGACAATTTTTCTACTTTAATATAACCGCCGGAACATAATGATTATATAATTAAGGCAGTGGATTTGGTCTTAGGTAAGTGTTAATTTTCTTTATTAAAAAATATTTTTATCATAATTTAGATTGCAGAAGAGCTATAGCCTACAGTTATATTATTGGTTACTATATTAAAGATGAAAATAAGAGATAATTTTTCGAATTTTAGCAAGGAAATATTGAAGATAAATTAGAAATACTTGATAATAAAATTAGTAATACGGACTTTAGTATTTTTATCGAACAAAATTAATATAGTTATTATTTGAAAAATGAATATCATCTTTTCAAAGCTGATTTAAAAAAATTATCTTAAGATTTGGCTTCATATTTTAATAAAATGCTTCAAGACTTTGAAACTGGTATTTTGTTATAAAATACTTAAATATATTTTATCTTCTTTATTTAATATTTTTTAACTAGGTTTTAATGAAAATCCTACAGTCCCAAGCTAAATCACCATTTAAAAATAGTAAGTAAAAACCAGTGTATATCATGCAAATAAAGGAGGGATAAATAATATTAAACCTAATTAAAAGCCCATAAAAGCCTAAACAGTATCTAGCTAAGTATATAAGAATAATGGCGCTATTAGAGCTAGTCAAGATTAATGGATTTGTAGATTTTGTACTATTAGAAATTCTATAGAAAATGTTATATGTGAAATGTGTTTTTAAGATAGATAATAATGATTTAAATAAGTTTATTTTTTTATACTAGTGTTATTTTAAATTTTATAAAATTAAGTTCAACTATTTTTTATGACAATATAATCAATATAAAAAAGTTAAAAAAAGCAATACAGCATATTTAAATAGCTATCTCTATTAATTACTAATTATTGCTTTAATTTATTATATAGTATTAGCTTCCACAAGAAAAAAATAAATTATTATATTTTTTATATATAAATTAAGAATATATTAAAATATAGTAAAAAAAAAGAAAAACTACAAAAAATTAAAATTACTAAAAAAAGTAGATATAATAATCTAATAAAATTAATTATTTTTCCATGGAAATAAATCAAATCACAGATACCTCACCATCAGAAAAAGTGAAAAGTCATGAAAATATAAAGCTGAAATCAGTTAAAGAACAAAGAAGATGCACTGGCCACAATATTGATGTAATTATAGATAAAATACCTTAAGACACCAAGAAGGACGAAATATAGTTTTTATGGTGGCAATCTTTTCTCAGAATTGCTTTCGCACTTTTATTTGCATTTGATGTAATTTTAAAATGAAAAAACATGCATTATATTAAAGAGATTTATTTTTAGGTAGGAACTGATATCAACTTAGCGATTGAAACTTTTCAATTTAGAGAACAATCGAATCATTTTTTGGCTATATTTTTAACATTACTGATATTTTTTTTAATCGGCGGGCTATTTACCTCTTTTACAACAAGAAAAATGTTTGAGTTGGGTACATAACTATTATTTTTTTCAACAAATCGCATTTTTTTTTTATAAAATTATTAAAAAACCCATAAAAACACCTATATTTGTATATTATGATTAAATTATGTATTGATTGATTTATTATTGTAGATGGCTACCCTTCAAAGTCTGTTAGTATTTTTTTAAAGACATTATCACTTTTCGGTATCGATACTATATTTTACTATATTTATGCAGGAGTAACTAAATCCGGAAGTAAATCTTACGAAAAATACAGTTCTATGGCCAATAGCTCAAGAAAGTATGAGCTTCTTATTTTTAATTTATTTACCATAATTTTAAATAATAAAAAGGTTGTACGGAACTTTTCAAAGTTTAATGAGTTCCTTTATTTGTGCGCACTATCTATTTGATAAGCCTCTAGAGCACTCCAATTGGGCAATCGCTGGACTCATCCTTAGTATGTCTAATGCAATAGCTACTATCACAATTGACTTAAAAGGGAAAGAGCTTAAAAAATGGATATTAGCTAATTTGTTCAGTATTAAGTTTTTTTCCATTTTGCCTGAAATTGTGGGGCGTCCTCTATTCTTTGGAGCCACACAGTTAATTATTATAGAAAAATCAACGTTTTTAAGTGAAAAATCTGAGCCTCGGTTGACTTTTGAATTTTTCACCTGGGTATTTATTGTAAAATAGCATAATTTGTTTATTTTATTCTTTTTGTATTTCAGGATGCGATTTGTGTTTCAATAGCTTGTTTAGCTATATTAGTTATAGACATATGCAGAGGTCTAACATTTAGAAATGTTGTGAAACTATTACCACAAATTTTCGTTGGAATTATGATATAGAGGCCGCCTACCGATTTATTAGTATTCAAAGTAAAGGGGCTAATTAATCAGTATATTATAGGCTTATCTAAGTTGAATAATAAAGACACTCTGTATCATATAAAATTGTGTTTTGGATTTCCGATGTTTTGGAGGTTTTGCGAATATACGATATTAATGGTGGTGACATATCATAAGGAATTTCTGTCCGTTGCCAGACAGTATAAAGTAGAAACCCTTGCTTATATGTCAATAGTTTGGTATAAAAAAAAGTGTGTGTTTGTGTTTGTGTTTAGTTATTTTATTTTTCTACCTATTATAAAGGAATGTCATAAATTTGGGAGTTTTGGTTATTTGTTTTGGACTAATTATGAATTAAACTGACAAATTAATGCAGAATGACGACCATAAATAGCAATAAGATGTGGAAGCTATTCAACAACATTCAAATGTCTAGGAATCCAATAAAAAATCTGAAGATGAAGATGAGGAGGACGAAGAATAGCAACTTGATAAACTTGGGAAAATAATTTAGTAAGCGAGAAGACTATCAAGAGATGAGGCTCAGTTGATGCACTATTCCTATGCTCCACAGCAACAACAATAACAGTAATATTATGGATGTAGACCAGAGTCCCACAGTCTACCTTAATCTCTTAAAAATTAATTGTAAGAGAATTATATTGAAGAAGAAGAAGAAAACATTAAAAAAATGGAAGTTTTGAAATTTAAATGTCATGGTCATTAAAAAAACTCAGATAATGAATAAATCAATAAATTGGTTTGTTGCTTATTTAATTAAACTATATAATTATTTTATAGATATCAATAAATATAAAGTGAATATTTTTTTTTTTTTTTTAAATGACTAACAATTTTTAAATTAATTAAAAAAAATAAAAATAACTCAATTAATTATTTAATATTAATAATGTCATCTTTCTTTCTTATTAACTCAAAAAAATTTATATATTATGAGTATAATTATATTGATTTCATTTTCACTTTTAATAATTTTAAGGAGGGTTGACAGGTTGAGGGGGTAGAGTAGAGTAATTAGAAGGAGGAGGGGGAGGTACTCTTTCCAATCCAGGATAAGAAGGAGGTTATGGTTCATAAGGTTTTTAGTAAGGATAAGAAGGATAAGATTATTGAGCAGGTTAGCTAGGAGGTAACATAGTATTTTGAGAAAATCCATTGCTTTAGATGTAAGAGTTTCCATTAGGAGGAAGTTAGTTGTATCCACCTTATTAAAATTAGGGCTATTATTGGTTGCCATTACCTCTATTTAAATAGCCATATTTATCTTTATATTCTCTGAAGGAATTGAACCCAGTGTTGTATCCTCTGTTTCCTCTGGGAGATACAGATCTTCTTCTATAATTACCTCCTTTACCTAAAAATTCGAAATAAGGATAATAATATGTTAAATTGATTTTTTTATGTTAAGTTACTTTTTCCTGAGAGTCTTCCCTCTTCAGACAACTTATATAAATCTTCATTAATTTCCAACTTCGCATCTCTCATCACTTTGACGAGCTCCACAGCCATCTTTTTGTCTTCTTCATAGGTCAAGAAACTGATAGAGGTTCCGAAACTTCCGGCTCTACCTGTTCTACCGATTCTGTGAATATAATCTTCAATATTTTTGGGCATATCATAATTGATAACGAAAGATACGTCCTTAATATCGAGACCTCTACTTGCTACATCAGTAGCGACGAGAATTCTACAAGAACCAGATTTAAAGGCTTCCATAGAGTTATCTCTTTCCGCTTGGGACTTGTCTCCGTGGAGTGGCAAGGCGGGGAAACGCTCCCTTCTTAACATGTTAGTAATCATTTCACAATTTTTTTTAGTGGAAATGAATACTAAAACTTTATCATGGCTTTTCATTGTATCCAGATATTTTATAAGTCTATATAATAAATTTTATGTATTGAAAAAATGTATTTATATTAGTTATTGTATTGCTCCCTTAATTAAATAAATTAAATAAAATTAAAAAAATTTTTATTTTATATAAATAAGACATCTATATATCCTATTTACTATAAATCATATAAAAAAATTTATTTATAGTTTTTTTTTTTTTTTTGGGTAATTTCCTTAGCTTCAAGCAAATGCTACCTTTAGATTATATATACACTTGCCATACATAAATTAATTGAGTTTTTACCTATGTAATTAAACCCAATCAAATTTTTTGTTTGTTTATAATATATTTAATTAAATGAAATTAAATAGCGTATTTTTTAAATATGCCAAAAAAGGGGAATTAGATTAACAACAATAAATAAAAATGCTCAAGAACAATGTTATTATTGTCAACCTTTAACATTCACCAATATTGGCCTAAAAAATAATAGAAAAGTATTTAAGATATAAATTAAGGAAAACAACCAAATTTTTTATATAATTAAAAAAAAACCAAAAATCTCCATAGCAAAATCGTATGAATGAATGATTGGATGAAACTAAGTAAGTATGTACCTCTATTCCTTCTATTAAAGTCCCAACACTTCTGTGATTTGTTTAATATTTTTATTTACAGTATTTTCATAATCTCCGATTTAAATGTAAATGGGTTGAGTTTAACAAAAGTCTTTAGCCATTTATTAAACTTCTTTGGGCCAAGTAGCACTAAACATTAGTGTTTATCTGTCTGGTCTGATTTACCTAAAACAGAAATACTTTATGTTAAATAAAATTAAAACAAATAATTATTGATATTACCCTAATATTTTTCTGATTTAAGGTTCAAATCCCATATCAAGCATTCTATCGGCTTCATCGAGAACAAGGTAGGTAACCCTTCTCAAATTAGTGACTCTTTTGTCTAAAAAATCTAAAAGTCTTCCAGGTGTGGCAATCACAATATCAACTCCTCTTTATAAATCGTCTCTCTGTTAATATTTATCAACTCCTCCGTAAACACAAGTTGAACTCAATTTTGAAGTAAATCCAAATTTCTTACATTATTCCTGCATATTCATATTATATTATTTAGTTTGTTATAAAATATATATGTTAAAATTTTTACCTAAATTTAAATTGCCAACTCCCTGGTAGGAGATAATACCAGAACTATGGGACCGTCTCCTTTTTTAACAGTGGGCTATGCGTTTATATGAACGATAGAGGGGAGTAAAAAGGCCAATGTTTTTCCAGATCCTGTTTTGGCGATTCCAATGAAATCGTGACCGGATAAAATAATAGGGAAAGCTTGACTTTAAATAGCACTAGGAGCTGTGAAATTGGCATTTTTTATTTCTTACATTATGTATCCAGGGAAATAGGTTTCCTAATGTTATAGTAAGTTTTAATGAATTCAAATAATTTAATTTTAAGATTCTATTTATTATCCATTTCATTTTTGAAATGCTAATTTATAATAAAATATTACATCCCATGAGATAAAAGGATTAGGAATGCTGCAGTGAGCCTCTTTAATCAAAATTTCCTTTTCTTCTCTGAACTTTTTTATTTCTTCAGAACTTCTTTTGCTTTGACCGTCTGTACAAATATAAATATATATAGGGTTTTATTATAAATAAAATTCTAAAAATTATTATCCTTTTTTATTTACCATTATAGAAAACCTTGGTGAAAGGTTCTAACTTTTCTCTGCTCCAATCAATATCGAAAACTCTGGATCCCACATCTTAATTAGGATGGTAACCCTTCACTTTGCTTGAGGCGGGCTGTAAATTATTATCCGACCTTTATCCCCCCAACTCTGGCTAGAACCCCAACTGGGTTTGTATGAAGAATCTTTATATCCCCCACCGTTACTTCTTCCACCACTAGAATATTTACTATCGTATCTACTACTCATTTATAATTTATTTTTAATATTATTTTAATAAAATTTAATTTATTTGATTTGAAATATTCCAAATTTTTATAATTTAAATGACTTTCTTTTAATTTTTTTTTTTTTTCTATTAAGAAATAAGGTATGTATATAATTAATATTTTGTGACAGATAATTTTGATTTTAATAAGTGGAGAGTTGTGAAAAACATAAAATTATAATAAAGCCGAGTTAAAATAATAATCTATTGATCACATCTATCCTCCAATTATAATACTTATAATAATTTGTTTCTTTAATGATAATCATTATTTTAATAACTTTATAAAGAAGAGATCTATTTATTATTATTTTTTTTTTTTAATTAATTAATTAAATAGATGAAAGCCCGGTATTTTTATATAATTTTATAAATTCATTACAATTTAAGGCATTAATTTATCAAAACTTATACTTATATATATGAATTATATTAATATCAATTTTATTACAATAATATAATTAGAAACAATTTAATAATTTAATTTATTATATATTTATTTACTATAAATTTTTTATACTATGTTTTTATTCATTATAATTATGCAGTCATATTTAAACTAGAAATTGAAAGGGCTGCCATTTATCTTTATTAGTATTCAATTAAAAGGTTACTAATAGTTTGGTTAATAATGTGTATAGTTTCATCAATTTATTTTTTGTGAACATTGTAGCACAAAATAGAAATTCTGAGGGAGAAAATGTTATTTAAAACTGTTGAAGATAAATAAAATCTACCATCTTCTTATATTTTTTATTAACAATTTTGTTGAATTCATTTTCTTCTTCTTGATTGAAGTGGCCCGGCGAGTATCTGAAACAGACCTGATATTAAAAATTAATTAAATAAAATTTATAAAAACTGAAAATAAAAAATATTAAATTACGACAGAAAGATCGGGTTCTTGATGGATTTTAATACCAGGGATTTTTCTTATTTATTAAGTGAAATACTTCGCTAAAAGTAATTTCTCCTCCAAAAGGTTTGAAAATATTTTTTCTCCATACAATTGCAAACATAGCCACAGCTTAAAAGATCTGAAATTTCTACTTAGTTCCAAGGATATGTCTGTAGCACTAGGATAGTCTTAGCTTGCATCACAAACATCTTGTAAATAGTGACAATTTTCCTTCATTCTTTAAGCTTCAGATTAGCTTTATCTATTGAAGGGCTTTTTCATGTCTTCTAAATCTTTAACGAGAGAAAGTCCGATCCCGAAGGGCATGAATAGGGTTTTATGCGGGTCTAATGTCTAAAATTTGAAAATAAAATTATAATTATGTGCATTCATATTTAAAATAAATTTTGGATAATTACAATTGAATCCGACAACTCTATTCCCTTTAATTTTTTTTTCCTTCAGTGCATAAAGAAAAGTAACCCCCATAAGCTCCATCGACATGGAACCACACATTGTATTTTTAACATATAGTTCCTATTTCTTCTAAAGGATCTATTTATCCGGTATTTGTGGCTCCAGCCTATCCAATGACTATAAATGGTGTAAATCCATTTCCAATATCTTCCTTTATGGTTTGTTCTAATACTCTACTATTCATTCTGAAATCATCATCCATCTAAATCTTTCTGATGGGACACTCCTTCAAACCAGCCACTAAAATTGCCTTTTCATTGCTTCCGTGAGTTTATGTTGTCATGTAAATGACACTTTTTTCGTAATCTCTCCCCTTTAAATCCCTTCTTTCTCTTGCTGCAATAATTCCATAAAGATTAGCCATAGAACCTCCTTTAATATTTAAAAATTAAGATTTAATTAGAATTTTATTTAGCTTATATATATATGATTTCTATGATATAATAGAGTTAGCTCTAAGATATGTAATCAAAATATATTTCTAAAATTAATAAAGCCTTATATTTATCATATTGAATAAGAATTTTTATATTTAATTATAATCCAAACTCAATAATAGATTTGCTACTCAATTTAATTAATTAGTATTAAGTAAATTGATGAATTTTTAATTTATAAAGGAACAATATTTTTAATTAATATAATAACCATTTTTGTTGAGTATGGTTATTATTTTCCACTCAGGTTAAGTTTAAAAATTAATAATTAAATATCGCGTTTTATTATTCTATAATATAGAATTACTCATACCAATATTATGGTAAAATTAAATTAATTAAATATTTAGCTTATGTTAGTATTGAGGAAGGGTGGGGGGGGGATAAATAAATATTAGTATATATTATAATTTTTATATACCTGTAGTGAAATTTCCTCCACAATTTTTAGGATATCCTACTGCCTTAGCACTCCATTCTATAAGGGTTTTTTCAATTTCAAATCCACCAGGATTAAGTTTTTTTATGCTTGTAAAGTTATTAGAAAAAGAAGTCAAAAAATCTCCCAAAGAAGCTACTGGAATAGAACCTCCTAAAATTTATTTTAATAATTTTAGTAATAAGAACAAATTAAGCAATATTAATGCTATAATTGTATATATTAATAAAATAGATATATGGGCAGTAAAATACTAAAATATGGCTATTACCTGCAATATAAGCCAAAAATCCAGGAGAATTCATAGTTACTCCGCTTTTGTTTACATATTTATCGAACTTTTGGATGATTTCTGGGAATGTGATTGCATTTTCTTATATGGACAAGTCTGTATTAACTTCTGCATGATTTATCTACGAGTAGTAAGCTTTCGCAGTTTATTATTAAACTTGAATGTTTGTTTCAATAGCGTATTCACTTACGAGCTTAGTGTACTCTTGAAGGGTGGCAGGAGAAGGATTAACAACATTCCCTAATTTTTCTAATTCTTCCAATTTTTTAAGTAATACTTGGTTTTATTCTTCCATTTATTGTTTGCTAAGAGTTTTTTTTATTTTCTTTCTTTCTTTATTTGTTTTTTTTTAATATGATTAATTTTTTAAGCCTCAGTAATATACTAAAACTAACAGTGAAAAATAATATAATTTCATTGATTTTTTTCAAAGCGAAAAAAGTATAGAATAAATTAATTTGTATTTTGTAAATAATTTCATCATCGAAAAGTAAGTTTGAATTTATAATATTATAAGTTTGTCGTATTATATAATTTAGCAAATTATCCTAATATAAATTATAAAAAATAGAATATATTAATATTAATTTTAATATTGAAAAAAATTTATTTTAAAGTTTTTTGAAAATTAAATAATTCAAATCTTAATAAATTTTATTATTATTTTAAATAATTTTTTAGTAGTTTTTAACTATATTTAAATTCTTTAACTTTATTAGTTATGCCCCTTTAATAAAATATATACTTATCAATTCTATATATTTTATGGAATAGGAAAAAAAGTAATTTGTCACAATTATTAATCGTTTGCATTGGAATAATTTAATCTTATTAAATTTTATTTTATCTTTATTCCTAAACTATTAATCTAGATTATACTTTATATAAAATTTTTTATACTTTTAAAACTGGTTATTTTAAAAATTTATATTTCTTATATTTTTTTCTAATATGAAAAATAGTATTATGATGAATAAGAACCAATATATTTATATAAAGCAACAATTTTCAAGCATATTTTTAAATATATATTAATATTTAACTTCTAAAATGATTGATAAATACCTTCTAAATCTTATTGTCTTCTATGGTAATAATAAATATATTTATATATCATACATAATGAGTGTAAACTTGTATCATTATTATTTGAATTAATTTAATGTATAATATTAAATCTAAATAATAATTTTCTACTGATATGTTTTTCTAATATAATAAATTTAAAATATATCTAAGATCTTAAATAAAATTTTAACCCATTAGCAATAGATTTGTAAAATATAAATGACAATTAATATTATTTAATAATTCGTAATCATATATAATTTATAATTTGGTTAATAGTATTACTAGAATAAGTAATATTTCAAAATCTAGTAATATTGATATATTTATATAGTTTGAAAGTAAATATAACTTAATTCTAATGTGATAAGTTTAAACAAAGAGGGTCAAATATATATATGGAAAATGTTATAATTATATGACTTATCCTTAATATAATATCATAATCAATATATATATATTATGGAAGTTCTAAGATAGTAGTCATAATCAAGTAAAAAAAAAAGTTCTTATATTTGAAGAAAAGTAAATAAATTATATAAATTTATAGTTTTTTGCCTGAAATATTACAATATGCTTTGTTTTAACTATATTCATTTATCTATTTAGATGATTTTAATGACTTAATTTATCAGTCTATTTTAAGATTTTAAGAATTAGAAATATATGTATTATCAATACAGTAAAAATTCTAAGAATTATTGAAGTTAGTGAGCTCATAATTCAATCATATTAGAAACATAAAAATTAAGTATATAATGCAAATTAATAAGTCTATTACATAATAAAATAAACTTTTTTTAAAAACAATTTAATTTAAAAGTTATTTTTTTAATATATTTTATAGTAATAAAATTCATCATAATAAAAATAATAAAATATGATTAGTAAAATCATAACCTTTTGATTTTCAATTAAAAATAGTGTTAAACTTTTTATATCTTACAAAATAGTAAAAAATAAATCTAAAATTTATACCATCATAAATTTAAATAATTCCCTAATAAAATGCAAAAATAATTATGTAGAAAAGTAGTATTGTATAATAAAATAATACAAACACACGAAATAACTACACAAAATATTATTTCATATATTATTTTTTAATATAACATGCCAACGAAAATATATCATATTTCATTATTAATCAGTATATTTTCAAAATATATATTACTAAATAACTAAATAATAAATATTAGGAATCAATGCTATATGAGATACTATATGTATTCTATTAATTTATATATAATTCTAGTATTCATTTTTATATAATTTTTATAAGTTGATGATTTTATATAAAAATGTTTATTAATATTATAAGAAAAATAAATTTTATTAAGAAATGTTAAAAACTTGTAATTAAATTAATTTAATAAATACTAATATATTGTAAGGGGTTGGGGTTGGGGTTGGGGTTGGGGTTGGGGTTGGGG
>JAWVGU010000189.1:0-217981 GCA_037039885.1 Miamiensis avidus | reverse complement strand
CCAACCCCAACCCCAACCCCAACCCCAACCCCATTAAAATAAAATTAATAATTTAATTATAATTCATTACAAGCAACTTAAATTATATTAGATAAATAATTTAAAATAATTATTAATTAGTTAAAAAAAAATAGAATTATTATTTATATATATTTATAATTCAATATATCTTAATCAGATTTGTTTAAAAACTAACTTTCCATTATATACACATACTTTATCAGCTACCCCTCTTTTTCGAATATTATTAACCACGCCACCATCTAAATTGAAACTGTTATTTAGTCTTCTTTATCTCTAAGCTGCAGTATTTTTAAATCCCACACTCGAAGGAAGTCCAGCTTTGTTACTATTTCCCATATCAAATGACTAATTATTATTATTAAATTTACTTCCTTAATTTTAGGTTATTCTTTATAACTTCTCCCCATTACTTAAACCTCTTCTTCCCCCATAATTAAAGGTTCAGGCTGCTTCGATTTGGATGTGTTGATATTTAACTATTGAAGTTCTTCAAAAATAGAATTTTTCATAAAATTATTGCTATTCATACTATAATATTGATTTTCATTTTATTTAAGACTATCTTAAGGAATTTAGTTTTGAGAGTTTTTTTCATTCTCTAATACTGCCTTTATATGCATATTAAATTGTGTGGGAAATATCTTTTGGTAAATATAAAGAAGGATTTTTTCGTGCTAGACTAATAGTTCCAAGATTTTGTGTTTATCTTCCATTCTGAAAATATTATAATCTTTAATATCTTCTAACTATTATTGCAGAGCTTAAGGATCCTAAAATTCATAAATAATAGAATTAAAAATGTTTAATATTATTCATTTTTTGTATAAATTTTCGCTTATTTCATTTACTTTTTAGAAATTTTTTCTTTTTATAACTTATCTTCGCACAGTTTCCACACATTCAAGGAAAAATCCTTCTAAATCACTCCTTACTACACTTTATTGAACTTTTTCCTTCATTAATCTATCGGATTTTTCTTTTAATTACTTGGTTTCTTTGCTTTTCGTTCCATCCAGTCGTTTAATATACTCAATTATTTGGACAGCACATTCATAGAAATTGTTATTGTTGTTTTCGAAAATATTTTTCAAGAATTCGTCAACAACGAATGAGGAATGAGGACACGATTGCGAAAAATGGACTAGCTATTTCAGATCTTCCAATTGCATTTACATGTCTTGGATATACTGTTGGTACGAAAAGTCATTTTGATTCAACAAATTCTGCGTATTCGATAAATCGCCAATATTGGTTTGCTCATTATTGATATTGTCTTAGTTATTCATGGTATCATTTAGCTCTTGGTTTAAAGTGGCCATTTTTACTTCCATATACTTTCCTTTTTTCATTAATGCCTTGACTTGACCTTCTAGGAATATTTTATCTTTTTCTAATTCTTATATTTTCATACGAAGCTCATCCGATTCTTTGTTTTTTTGCTCTAATTTATTGTATAATTTCAAAGCTTCTTCTCTAAACCATACCAATTATTTTTCTAGTCCCGAAATTCTTTTTTTTTATTTGCAATTAATTTTTTTATGGTTATTTAATTTTCTTAAAATTTTTGAAATACCTGTCCTTCGCATGGAAATTTTTCTCTTACTCGTCAGATTTTCTCTTCATTTCCATTAATTCTCTTCTTATTTTTTACATATGATTCTTATACGCTATTAAAAATTCTCCTTCATGTTTTTCTATAACTCCATCGATTTTCGATTCCAAATGTTAAACAAGTGTATTGAGTTCATCCTATAGCTGAATAAAACAAATTTTTACTTTGATAAGTATGATTTGGATAGATTTTTTGAATACTTTACCTTATATACTTTAGGATCTAAATATTATTAGTTTTTAAGATCTGTAACAAAAAGACCTTTATTATCCTATTTATATAAAAATTAATTTATTTATTAAATTTCAAATGTAAAATTGAAAAATTATTGTACTGCTGGGTTTTTGGAAGGACTTATTGCTTCATAAAACTAAAGATCTGATCTATTTTTTTAGCTATTTTATATTTAATTAGAATGCTATTACTAATCAGGAAATGGATTTTCCATTTTAGAACTGTTGTGATGTGACTTGGGGGAATTATTGTGAGACATATTCAATTTCCAATATTATAATTTATTTTATTGTTCCTAAAGATAAATTTTGATGAGTTTTTAAATATTATGCTATTATTACTATTAGTTTATTATGAAAGTAGAAAACTAATGTCTTTTTTTTCTTAATTTTATTTGGGTAAATTAAGTTTAATTAGAATAATTAAATAAAAGAAAGTATGTTAGGTAGTTAATTTTTCCTTTTTATTGTTAAATTAATAAACTGTAGTTATATGAATTAGCTTTTATGCCTTACTATGGATGGCTTATTTATAAAATTATGTATATTTTAAAATATAATAAAAACAAACTAATTTTTTACTTTTTATAATTTTTTATATTTAATTTTATTTTTATTACAATGATTTTCTCAATTGTAATTGTTAAATTATTGTAAATTAAATTATTCTATTACAATAATGATATAAATATTGGTTACATTTTTAATAAACTTAAAATAACTCATAAATTCTAATTTTTTGAATACAATTTAATATTTCTGATGAAATTTATAGTAAATTTTAGGTTATTTTATCGCAAAATATAGAGTGTTAATATACATTTAAATATAAAATTTTGGGATATAATTATTTCTGATTAAATTTAAAATGGAATTTTTAAAACATCACTTAGTCATGTAAACCCATATAAACTATATCCTCGATAAATTCAATATTAGATTTGTATTCTTAATAATTCAAATATTTGGTTATTTATTGTTCTTTTTCTGGTGTCACACATTCTATATTTTTGCTATAACAGTAAGTATGCACTATTTAAATATCAAGAAATTTGTTTATATGTATATATGTGGAAAATTAGAGAACTTATTAAAATTTTCGATATTTATACAATTCCGAGTAATTTAATATAATATAATTAATTAGTAATAAATTCTGAAATTATATTAATAATTAAAAGTTTGAACACATAAAAATAAAAAATAATAAAAGCAAAAGCACAGTTAGAGGCACCAAATAATTCTAAAAAAAATATGCAACAGCAAGAAGTAAAACATTAAATAGCAGTAGGGTGTTGGATCATTGATCTCCACAAACAATTGGGAGGGGGAAGTTACGGAACTGTGTTCCGATGCCATAAAGAAAGCAATGAAAATGTAGAATTTGCAGCTAAGAAAATTCCCTTATCAGATAATAAAAAAGACACCGACAAAATAAACACAGAACTCACTATTTTTAACAAAGTACTACATTTTTACACTACATATTTAATAATTTTTAAATCTAAAATAATTTTCCTTTTGAATCCTTTAAGGTGAATAACCCTTATGTAGTTAAAATGCATGAATTCAAAAAGACCCCCAATTCTGTCTACATTATTATGGATTTGTGTAACTAGGGCTCTTTGTCCGGATATATAAGATAAAATGGCGCTCTTAATGTACAATAGGCTACTGACTTTATTCAAAAGCTCGTTTAGGGATACAAAGCCCTCAGAGACCAGAAGGTGTTGCATAGAGACTTAAAACCTGATAATGTTTTGATCCACAATGTAATTATTTAAGAAATTTAAGATATTTTTTATAATAACTGTATGTATATTTTGTTTTTATGTAAAAGGGAATCCCTAAACTAACAGATTTCGGACTGGGAAGAATTTTCAAAGATATGGAGGAAATGTCAGGAAATATTACTAAATCTCTTGTAGGATCTGAGTATTACATGGCACCTGAGTTGCTTTAATATGTTAAAAATGCATATAAAAATGTAATAATTAAAAAAGCAACTAATTCAATTTTTTATTAATAAAAAAATTTACAATTTTTTATATTCATAGGGAAGGTTGACTGAAAAGCCTCACTATACTGATAAATGTGATGTGTGGTCGATGGGAATGGTGTTTTATTTCATGATTGTGGGATAAAGACCTTGGGAGTATGGAAAATAACATCCTAACTAAAAAGAAATCCCAACTGAAACCTATATCAATAATATCAATAACAAGCCAATTTTATTGAGAAATACCTGGCCCTTAGCTTTGCAACATCTTTTAGTCAGAATGTTGACACCTGCTGGTAACTAAAAAATATAAAATTGAATTAGTTTTATTTGTCTAAATTTCATTTCTTTTTTTTTATTTAAAGTTGAAAAAAGAATTAGTTGGGAAGAAGTATTTTAACATCCCATTATGAATGTGCAAGCCTTTTCCAATGTTAATACTAGTCAAATCGAATAATAATTTATTTAAGAAATTTAAACCTATATGCAGAGTTATCCAGTTTAATATCAGCAATAACCTTCTTAATACTTGCCTAGCTAACAATCCTCAAATAATTAATTCAATACTATGCCTCAATAAAATATTTAAAATATGTAAATGCCTAAGAAAATGGGAGATTCTGTTGAAATGAGTCTTGAAAACATGGAAGATGACTGATTAGCTAAAAAATATATACTTACTATTAAAAAAAATTTTATTACTTTAATTGAATATCAAAATTTTATCACTTTTTAATTGGAAACTTATTTTATAAAATAAAAATTATGATTATAATGAATATAAATCAGATTTTTTGTATGGTTCTTATAAAAAAATAAATAAATTATTACATTATATTTTTCTTTTTTTAATTTAATTTAGTTTAATTTAATAAATAAGAATTATTCAAATAATAATTTAAGTTGATTTATTATACTACCTATTAATGATTTTATTATTAAATTATGTAAATTCTATATAAATTATTTATGAAATAAACTATTAAAAGATTTTATGGGAAATTTTATAATTATTTTGTTTTGTTTATTCTAACTTGTATCCAACAACAAATACACCTTGTAGAATATATATTATAATATAAAATTATGGAATTAAATATTAGAAAAAATAAATAAAAACACAAAACCCTTGAATTTATATGTCATATTATAAATAAAAAATATTAATTTAATTTTAATATAAATATTTATTAAATTAAATTATAGTTTTAAACAATCAACTAAGTGAGTTGTATGAGTATAAGTATTATTGTAAGATTAAATTTATTTATATAGTCGAAAACTCACAAATTTTAGGATGACTTTTATTTTGATTTAGAAGGACTTGATAGCTTTGGCTATGCTGAGTTTTCATGATCCATTTACTTATGATATTAAGTATTAGAATCAAACAATTCTTAATTGATTAAAGGCACATCTTACTTCGGAACCCATTCATTATCATTGTTTTCTTCCTAATTCCCACTGTTGAGAACAGAAGCTTTATTAGATTCCTTATCCATACACCTACCTAAAGTGTCATAGGGAAGAGTTCCACTTGAGAGAGCTGCCAAAGCTGATATCACTCCGAAAATGAAAAAACTGGAGTACATGTCCCATTCCAAAAGGCCAAAAATAACGTAAGGAATTAGAGCTGATCCCATTCTTCCAACTCCAGCGCAAAACCCGAATCCTAATAGCATAATTAGTAAATAGTACAAATATGCATATAAATATAATTACCCAGAGTTCTCAGCAGTGTGGGATATAACTCAGTTGTTAAAGGGTAAAGCATTGCATAAACTAACTTCATGACTGTATTTAATTATTTTAATATAATTTCCGAAATATCAAAAAATATAATAATTATTACAAAATCGTGCAATTCCAGCGTAAAGACTCATGTGGTCTTTTTCAGCGTAATATGTGAAGAAATGCATCACTGCTGCCAGGGTGAAGCAAATGGTTAGTGAGTTTTTTCGCCCCAAACCCTTGGTATCAATAATCGCTATACTCACGAAAATGCTAGGAATTTCTCCCATAATGGTAATGATATATGAACTAAAAGTCTTTTTAGAGCCTCCAAGAATGAATGGCATGATAACTAGTTATCCGAAATACTGTGCATTTTCAATAAACCAACACTTTTTTTATCGATAAAAATAAGGCTAATGATTTTTATTATTTTAATAAATATTACAATCCACATTCGGATGGAAATTTGCTTTAAACTTCCCTAAAGAAGTAACTTGGGAGAGGGTCCTTCCGCTCTTTAATATTTTTTTATGTTTAATAAAAATAGAAAGCAAATTTATTTTATGTAATAAAAACCTGTGTTTTTCACAAATTTGTCTCTGCCAATCTTACAGCTGAGCTCTTTCTTCTTCTGAAATGAAAGATCGCTCATTTTCTGGGTTATTTTCCTCTATCATTTTGTTCAAAACCTGAATTCCTTCCTCTATTTAATTGCTTGCTATTAAAAAACGAGCAGATTCGCTCATAACATAAATGGCTCCCCAAAAAACGATCTTCAAAATTAACATATTTTTATTTTTTTTTCATTAAAAATTAAAACAAAAACTCTTTTACTAGACTTGGAAAAGAGGATAAAAACATCATCAGGCGCCAGTTTCCGGAATGGAAATCATTTAAACATAAAATTGCTAATAAACAACCAACTATTTTACCCACAGATACGAACATATTAATTAACACAAGTCCCTTTCCCCTGTACAGCATCGGGGTTATTTCAGAAAGCATTGAAGTTGTAAGGGGCAAAGAAAACCCGTAAATAATGCCTAAATAGATTTAAAAAGTAAATGAAATTTATAAAATTTGATTTTTTAAAAAATCATACCGTAAATTAACCTCACAAATGCCATTTAATATACATTTTATACGAAAACGAAGGATATTGAAACTATAAACAAAGCCAACGAACTCCCTATTTTTGAATTAATAATTTTTTTGGTTATTTTCAGAATATAATATGACTACTACTGCTTTACATTTTATTGTATATCTTCTGCCCTTAACATCCGCTATATCAAAAATTGAAAAAAATTAATCAACAAATCATAAATGTAAACGATTAAATCTATATATTTTTTAATAAAAATAGGATTTGTTTACCTACTTTTCCTGTTAAAAATGATCCTAGTGATGTTCCCAAATAAAATACACTTGTCAATACAGAAATAGTTGCTGTGGTAATGCCCCATTCGGCTTTTAGAATAGGCATCAAAAAAGACATAAAAACCAATTGAGCACCGTCATTGGTATCTACAAGGAGTAAAATCAACAGGTGTTTGAGCTGGAATTTTCCTAATTTTACTTTTTCTTCTAATATTCTATCAAAGGCCGACATTTAGCTTATATTTAATGTCGGAGCCATTTCAAACAACTGGGAAATATAATTTATTTAGATTACAAGTAAATAATTTATTTTTGGAATTCTATATTAATAATAATAAATTGGGGATTTTATAAGATACTGCTGCATTAATTAACAAATGACTGTAAACTAGAAATACTATTTAATTAATGTTGAAAATATAAAATTAGTGACGTCGATTTCTACTGTTGACCCTTTGTAAACAAAACCATAAAATAAAATTGTATAAAATTATAATAAAACAATAAAAGTAGAAAAACTTATAAATTAATCGACAGATAGATTGCTCTCTCGATAACCTTGCGTCATCTGTTTAAACTGATAATACTTTTTTTTTTAAGTTTGAAAAAAGAAAATAAATTGAAAATCAGATGGACTTTAATATGTGAAATGAATAAAAATTATCAAAAATATATTATAAATTATAAAATAAATAATTATCTAACATATATTTTATATCAATAAAACAAATAAATAATTTAATAAAATAATCACTCAAATGATTAAAAATAAAAATTTTCAATCAGAGTGAGTCCTTTGTTATATTTAAGATCTATTAGGCAGTATTAGCACTATTGGCTGAAATTTCATTATTGGTAGTAAAGTTAGCAACCAAGTTGAGGAGATCTTTTATTTAAAATTGCTGATCTGACACAATACGTTGCAAATTGAAGATTTCATAAGCCATTTAACAAACGAAGAAAAACAAAATCAAAAAAAGGAGAGCAAATATATAAATAATGGGACTTTATTAGTAGTGGTATTCATATCTTTCAACGGGAGTGTTTTCACTATATTTATTTTCAGATTTTTAGACTGACTATTGTTGTTTTTACTACTAATTTTGTTAGACATCTTGTTGTGCCTTTTATTATTGTTGTCTTTATTTCTTGATTAGTTCTTCTTGTTGTTGTTGTTCCTATTACTTGTTTCGTAATAATTATTCTTCTTTTTCTTTTTATTATTGTTATTTTGCTTTTTTTTCATTTTCAAGTTTTTGTTATTCTTGAAGTTATCTTTAAAGCCTTTCTTTTTCCTATTGTTGCTCTTGGAGTTACTTCAATTGTTATTATCTGAGTTCTTCTTGGATAAGTAATAGTTTTTTACTTTCTTCTTCTTCTTTGTCTTTTTAATCTTTTTCTAATTATTTTTTTCTTATTTCTTCTTCTTTTTGTTCCAGTTTTTTTTCTTGTTGCTATTACTCATCATTAGATTTTTCATTCATTATTTCATTGTAAGTTTTTCTGGATTTTTCAATAAGACTCATGTTTTCTTCTTCTGTGTATTCTTCGATTTTAGGACATTCAAATTGATCTGTAGTATTGTTGTTTCCATTGTTGCTGTATTTAACTTCAATTTATTCTTGAACTTTTTCCAAATGAGAAGAAGTTTAGAAACTGTTGGATACAGTGGGAATTTCATTGTTGCTTCCGCTTTGATTATCTTCTTTGCCGCTTTCGAACTCCATTTGCTAGGAGCTTGTGAGTTTTTTAAAGGTTTCAGAATTCACACTGATTCTCGTGTTTTAGAAGTTTTGTTGCGTAGGAGTGTGAATTTCAGATTAAAACTGTTATTCATTTTGTATTCCTTTTTCCAATCCTTCTTTAACTTCTAAAAGTCTTCTCCTATTTTCCTCTTCTTTTTCTTGAAATCTCAATTAATCATCAGCGTTGTTCTAATTATTATTTTCGTCGTCTTCCGTGTCAGAAGGCAAGTCAGTTAAATTGCTCTAGTTTTTTAATTCTTTAAGTTTTTCCTCTTCTCTTTATCTTCGCTACTAGGTTTCATGGAAATACTCTTCGAATTTGTAGAATTTTTGCATTAATTAAATGTCTTCTTGATCTACTAATTCTATCGTCAATTCATAATTTCCCTAAAAAAGCGATAATAATTTATTAATTAATATAAGAAAAAAGATATTTCTGTTTTTAATTATTTTCATTTACTATAGTAGTTCCGTCATACATTTAGGCCTGTTCGACGTCGTCTTCACTTTTAAAAGCGACGAAAGCAGAGGAGTTAATAATTTTTACGGTGTCTATTTCATCCTTTAGGCCCTGGAGGGCTTTTCTTACATCTCCTTCAGTAGCTTATTCCGGGACATTGTTTATGACGATGGTTAATTCTCTTATACTCATTTTTTTTATCGAATTTGTTTGTTCTTTTATTGAGATTTGCTAGGATAATGATAATGATTTTTATTTTAATATTTTTATTTTTTGTAGATTAATTATTAATTTTTTATTTCACTACTAATTAGTCTTATTTACTTATTTAATTAATATCTCAAATATATTAATATTAAAATTATTAGAAATTTAGTAATATTTTATCCTCTTCTATCGCAAAATACAATCTCACAGTACTTTAAAAACAGCTAAATATTGATTCTTGTTATTAGTAATGATAAGAGTTATTCAAAATGGATGCGCATTCTGATCACTTACGATCAGTTATATCCCTTTATTTTATTAGCTTAATTTGATATATACTTAGAAATTTTAAAATAGATTTTAATAGAAAAGTAAACCCTAAACAGATTTATTCAATTTAAACTATTATTTATTTAATTATTGTGAATTCTAATCAATATCCTTTTAATATATGAAAAAAGGATAAAAGTAAAATATATAAGTTTTTCCTATTTTTTTTATTAATTTTATCTTTAATAATAATAAAAAAAAAAAATCTTTATAATCTAAATTTATAATTAAGTTTCTTCTATTTACAAAAATTTACTATTTTTTTTATTTATTTAATATCTATTTTTTTATAAGAAAATTCCACTATATATATATATTTATTGATAGATAGATTTATTGTTTGGTTCTTTCTCAGAAGGAATATCTCTTTCCTCCCTATTAGTTTTGATAATATTATTATTATTCATCTTCTTCATCATCATCTTGTTCCTATTCTCCTTCTTCTTCATATTATTCCTAATCTTCTTCGTTTTCTCCTTCATCTTCTTCTTGCCCCTAATTATAGAAATCTTCTTCATTAATGTCATACCCATGTTCTCTAAGCATTTGAATCACTTGACTTTATATAAAATATGAAATTAAAAAATTAAGTATAAAGAATAAAACGAAAACATGCTGTGTACGCTTTTTATTCAGGAGTATAATCATCGAAGTTCAATTCACCATCTATCATTTCATCTTCATCTAATTATCCCTCATATTCTTCTTCCTCTTCTTCTTGTCCGAGTTCTTCCCCTTCTCCCATCTGTTGCTACTGCATATACTACTATTATTGATCCATTTCCTCTTAATTTTGCATCTAAAATTTAAAAAAAAATAAGTAAAAATGCCTTTCCTTTTTATTTAAAAATTAATTACTTGCTCTTCGTAAAGTTGTTATTGTTATTACAACTCGTATTAATCAGTTCTATCTTGTATATTTTGCACTTTATCTTGAGGAATGGGATCTCCTTATATGAGTTAGTTTTCATCTACCTATCCATAATCATTGTCTTCCATCATTTCCATCTGTTATTGTTGTTACTATCCAAAGGTCTGCGCATTGTTTTGTTGGTCATAGAATTGATCTTCTTCTTAAATGGGATTGAATTATTGCTATTGGTCCATGTCTTGATATTAAGCTTATTGTTGTTATTGTTATTATTGCATAGCTTACTAGTAAGCCATTTAATTTTGTTGCATTTATTGATACTTTTTTGTATTAAATAAAAATGATTAATAAAAATTGATTTTTCTTTTACATTTAAAAATTTAATTGCTTAATAGTTACTTGCAGTCTTTTCTGTTCGTTCTCGTGGTAATTTTCAGTTTCGTATTCTTCAGGCTGTTCTTCTACGGATTCAGGTTCTCCCAAGAGCCATTTGAGTCTGGCATCTCTGTCACTTCCATAATTTCCTTTGGATTCTATTTTAAGATAATTAATTATTTGTGTTTTTATTTAATTACAGTCAAATTAAGTTTAAATTTTTTGTACAAGACTCCACTAATAAGGGTCTTTTTATGACTTTTTTCATCATTTAAGTCATAAGGTGGTCGAACTATTATTCCCATTCAAGTTGTTCATCTCTTCTTTGTCTGATTTTCATGTATCTTTTGCAACAAAAAATAATATTAATTAATTATCTGTTGGTTATTTGTTTGGTTTGTTTGTTAGTTACCTAGCTTCTTCTAGTCTTTAAGTATTGTCAATGATAGCTCCGCTGGTCCTTACAAATCTGGCGAATTATTTTCTTCTGTGTTCCTTATCTTGTTCTCTTTGGTGAACGTCTTCGACTTCTAGGGCTCTCATTTCCTGTTGTCTCTTTCTCTTTTCGACCATTGCTTCGAATTTTTTTGTAGACTGAACATTATTTAAAATATTAAGAAAGCTATAATTTTAAATATAAGTAATTACGGGAGGAAGGTATTTAGGAGCTATATTTTTAATTTTTTATATTTTCTTGTCTCTGGTCGCCCAAGCCTCAGGAGTTTCTTTTGTTTTTTTAATTACTTGGTTTTCCACATCTAAGTAGTCTCTGATGGGAGCTTTTCTTGTTTCTTGGAAATTGAATTCTTACCTGTATATTTTAAAATAAATTTAAATTAAAAAGAATTAGATAAAAGAGGGAATCCTTACGGCTGAGTAACTGATTTTGACTGTTTTCTTTGGTCCATAAGGTCCTAGAACTCTTCGTGAAGAGAGGGGAAATCGGGAACAGCCTTGGCTCTAGGAGGCTAGAAGGTGAAGTCCTCAGGCAATTGCTGTCTTCTTCTTTCCATGGCTTCGTCTTTTTCTTTAAGTCTGGCCATCATGTTTTTGACTCCTTCGGGTAGTTTGCTCATATTTTTGAGTTCTTCCATTCGTTTCGCTATATAAGTTCTGCTCTTTTCTTCCTATTCTCTGTACATTCTCTCCAGCATGAGGACAGAAGTATACCTAATTCATAAATTGGTTGGTTGATTGATTGATTGATTGATTGATTGATTGATTGATTGATTGATTGATTGACAGATATATAGATCCATACATAACGTAATACATTTATTAATAATTCAATTTACCAAGGAGCAGGCTTTGCTGTGAAATGCTGGTGTTGGAGATTGAAATCGTCGTAGTGACCCTTGATGACTCTTTGTTTGTCTTTGTCTCTGAAATAGAAACTGAAGGGGTTTTCGTTGAGTTTTGTCATGACTTTTGATTGTTCTCTGACTTGAGCTCTTCTCTTTTCCTATTTTCTTTCGATTTTGTCCCACCTTATTATAATTGTATTTTATAGATATTATAAAATTATGTTTGTTATTATTACAAATGGTGATCTCTAATGTGGTCCGGCACCTTGTTGGCTCTGAAAGTCCCGGGAATGGCACAAATACGGTCTTCTTCGTCTTATTTGGCCTGCAAAAGTTCTTTAAGCCTTCTTTCGATAATGAATTCCTTTCTCGTCGCTTCTCGTTTTTCGAATTTATAAGGCTCAGGAACTGTAATATTAAATCCTTCTTCACTGTCTTTGTTCAAGGCTCCGAAGGCCTTTCCATGTATTTTTTCTTCAGCTTTTTTTTGGCTTCTTCATCTCTTTTAAGTTTCCTAGCAGCCTTGATTCCCTTATATTATGTATTTTTTTGTATTCTGTTTTAATAGCAAATTATATTTATTAATTACCATTATTTTATTAACTTTTCTGGTTTTTCTTTTCAATTTTAAATCCTCTTCGTCAGGAGAAGAAAACTCTTCCCTTTCCCATTGAGCGAGAGCCTTAGCTTTTCTTTGGTTTTCCCTCTCTTCTTGGAACTATTTTTCGATTACCACTGGTCTTCCCTTCCTATATTTGAGTGTTAATATTTTGAGTTAAATAATATTGGCTTTAGAACATACCTTGTAAAGAAATCAATGACTTCATCTAGATCAACAAATTCATCGGCCTCTGAAACCATTCGGTCTACAGTTCTGTCTACTGTTTCGACTTATTGTCCATTAAATTCTGCTTCTCGGACCAATTCATTTTTGAATTCGGGATATTGATTGTGGTGGCGCAATTCTTCAGCATATTCATATTTTCTTACATAGTTTTCAGCTGATGAAATCATGGGTAAATTTATTTGTTAATTAAAAAAAATTATTTTAAAACAATAAATTACCAATTTTATCACACTCATTATAAGTTTCTTTCAAAACTTTAATAAATTCTTTGGGAACTTCAATAACGTCTCCTGATTTGAATTTTCCTGTCAGTCTTTCGGCCTTAATTACTTCATCTTTTGTAGGGATTTACTTTCTATTTACAAAATTAAAATATCAAAAAATAGAATAAACTTATTCTGTTGTTACCTATGATAATTTTGGAAAAATTCAATAAAATCGTCCCAAGTTATTGTAGATTTTTCTTTTCTAAGTTCCTCTGAAGGAGCGTGATACATTTCCTATTCAAGTTCGAAAATGAGTCTATCAACAGGAATGCATTTTTTGACGTTCTGAAACAAACAAATAAATTGATTAATAAAATAAGAGTATTTCTCCTAATGGATTCATATTTTTACTTTTATATAAACTGCAGGTTTTGCTAAAATGGGGATTGTGAGTGGGTCCCTTCTGATATTGTGAATGAGCTATTTGACTGAAATTTTATGGTCTCCAAATGTGTCCAGCTTCAAAAATACGTTTGTTAACTTTTTGAAGTCTTGTTCACTTAAAATGAATTCTCTCGAAATCTAAGGCTTAGGCCTGCAGTTCAGGAGACCTTCTGCTTGCTAAGGGGGAAAATAAGAAAATTAAAATAATTTTAATAAAAAAATAAATTATTTTATACAGAAGCGTCGAAGGTCCTGAGAGAAGTTCTGATGGGATTCAAAAGAAATTTGATCATTTCTTGTCTTGAAACGAGATTTTACTTTTTGGTCTGGATTTCTTCTATTCCTTTATTTAAGTCGAGAGGATTCAAGTTGTACATTTGCAAAATTAGAGGATTTTATAAGAGCGCTCTTTCAAGCTCTTCTTTAGAAACTCCATCTTTTTGAACGCTTTTCTGTGTGAGATTTTAAAAAAAATGTGAGAAATAAAATATAACAATATTATGAATAGCAAACAAATAAACAAACAAGCTAACCTTTTTTATGTTAGAATAGAACTGTGATAAAAGATATATTTCATCATCTTTAAAGTCTTTGATTCTCATACTTCTGAAGGCTTCTTGCTTTTCTTAGCTTTCGAAAACCCTTTTGTAGGCAGCCATAATATCTGCCGCAGTATCGTATGCGAAATCACTTAAGGCGCTGTATTCGCTAAGGATTTCTGAATCATCAACACCCCTAAAATTAAAATATTTTAACTTTTAAATTGATTTAACTTATTTCTTATTTTATATACTTTTCGTATTGGGTTTTTTCATGAGATTTGATTATAATGGGCTGATACTTTTACTAAATTTTGACTTCTACGGGATTGACAACTGCCTCTTGTTTTTCAGCCAAGTAGTGTTTAAAATCGTGTTCAAAATTGGCGTATTCTCGGTTTTGGGCTCGCCAAATAGCACCTCTTTCCTTTTGCTTTTGGGATCGGCATTAACTTTATCGAATGCTTCGCTTTTTTCATCATGTTTTTAATTTTCGTTGTTGTCTCTGGTGGGTATTTACTCGTCTACTTCATCTTCTTCAGTTTCCACTTGCTTCTTAGAGAAAAAGTTGCCCGTTCTCTTTGATAAACTGCCAGTTCTTCCCATTTTACTATCCACATCAACTTGAATTTCCGAGGCAAACATCCTGTCTTTGTGGTTGGACTAAGAAAATAGATAATAGGTAAATTGGAATAAATATTTAATAACAGCAAATGATTATTTAAATTTAATTTAATTTTAAATGAAGTGAATATTTTTATTTAATTTTTTTCTTTTATACCATGATTTGATCAATTTCTTTCGTGTGACTGCTTTTCAACATTTTGATGTAATGCGACACTTCTTCTTCCTAAACAAAGAGTAAAAAAATTATTTCACTCCTCTGAATGAGCGTTTGATTTTATAATTTATTAATTACTAAATTTTAAAATGTTTCTTGCTTAGATTAATTCATTTTTATTTCAGCAAGTTAATTTCATGCATTTCTTCTTAATTTAATTGGTCCAACTAATTCGACTCAGACATTTTATTTAAAGCTAATTTTGTAATTGATTTGTACTGTGATTGAACCCTTATTTTGATTTTTCTATTTACTCTAGTTGTTTAATATATTATTATTTTAATATTATTGTATTTTATTAAGATTAATATTGTTAAGTTTATTTTTTAATTTAATTTTTGTGAGTAATTCGGTATTTATATGTCTGTTTTTTATTAATTGTTAAATTGCAAATTTTAATTACTTTTATTTTTGGGTTTATCTCTTGGTTAGTTATCTTTAAATTATAAGTATTAGCTATCTATGTATATATTTTGAAATCTTTTATTTTTTATTTTACTAATAAAATATATACATATCAAAGATCTAGTATTAAATACTAAACTATATAAAGTAAATCTAATTTATTTAAAACATAATTTGATATTTTTATAAAGACAGACACTAGATTTATATTTAAAAATATATTTTATTGTAGATATAATTGCTGTATTCCACTATTATCGGTAATACCTACCTTCGAATCCTATAATTTTATTAAAAAATAAGAAATTAACTAATTAAAATTCGATATTTCTTTTTGTAATATATATATCAAAAAAAATTATATTTAATACTAATTTTAAATTAATGTTTAAATATTAAAATTATTTAAATATCAATTTATATCATAAAACTGCACTCCTTCTAATTTCCATTTTTTAAAATCTTCTTTATAAATAATATTAGTTAATCCAAATTATCCAAATTATAGAGGACCTTAGTTAATAATTCTGGAACCTTTATAGGTGCTCATTCCTTAAGCATCATGAACATGTCCTTTTAAATATTAATATAATTAAATAAATATGTATTAAATACTTTATAAATTCAATTACCATGGAAATTTAAAAACAATTGATAAGGAAATTCTTGCTCATTTTTCCTTTTAATAATGTCAGAAAGATATTCACTACCACCTTGGACGGCTTCATTTTCAGGATCTGAAGTATATCTAGATTAACTAGAAACATCAGTGCTAGTTCCGATATGGGTGGCCAATATTAATTAATCGTCTATTTTGAGGTGTTTTTCCAAATTCTTTTATAAATTCTGTTTGTATTCCTGTTGTGATTGATAGGGATAACCTTGCCAAACATTTTACCCAGTCAATTCGTTATTTGCTATTTTTTTTTATTAAAGAAAAATTAGTTAATAAAAAGTTTAAAAATAAAAATATATTTGCATAAATTTTTATAACATTACCTGGAATAGAACCTCCGAATCCAATCAATTTTAAATTATGAGCAAATTCTACGCATGCCTCGTGGATATTTTAAATTCCAAGTTTTTCTATTTCCCCTACGTAAGAAGGTTTAAATAGATTGCTAGAATCATGGTTTCCAGGAATGTAGTAAATAACAGAGTCTTTGAAATATTCTACTATTGGTCTGAATAAGTTGGTTATGTCTGTTTCAGAATTTAAACAAATTTCTTTATCAGACATTACTTCCTCTTTCATAGGCAAATTGTCGAAATCACCCAAAAGTAAAATTAAGTCGGGATTTGGTTTATTTTAAGTTTTCCAAAATTTTAATAAGTTTTCAACTTGAAAATGCTGCATGTGCAAATCACTTAGCGAGAGAATACTAAGTGAAGTCTTTTTAACTAAATTTTAATAATTTGAGTTCATTTGATTACAGTTTTATATATTTTATTAAATTGAGTAATTTCTGGTTTCTGATTATATTTTATTATATATTTATTAATTCTATTTACTTTCAATATTATTATTTTAAATTTATTGTATTAATATTAATGATATCAAATGTTTTTTTATTAGGAAATTAATTTTTTTTTTTTTAAATAAAAAAAGGATATTTAAATTAATATGTATTATAAAAGTTAAAACATTTTATTTATTATTTCTTACTGAATAATAAAATCAAACTTTTTAAAACAATAAACTGATCAATATCTCTATGTGAAAATATTAAAATTTATGGAAATCATTAGAATTACACCTAAAATATACATTTTGTGTATAATATAACAATATTATTATTACATCTTAAATTAATAAAATATAATAATAGTTAATAAATATATAATAAATACATAAATAAGAAAATAAAAATAGCCAATTAATAATACAAATGTATTCTAAAAATGTTACACTGTCCCACAATGAAAAATATAATGATTCTTTTAACAATAAAAGTAGTCCAAAAAAGATGTTTTCTTATAACTCCTAGCATTCTTCCATAAAAATGAAAGAGAATAAGCCGAAAATAGTTTTTAGCATGACTATTTTTTAGGAAAATTTTTGTTCCACTATATTGATTTTGTTACAGATATAATCGTGATGACAAATATTTTTAAGCAAAATGTTTTAAACCCTGAAATCGAATCCGGGCAAAGAGTAATCGAAGTAGTGATGTTTATAGGATATTTAACTTTGATTTTTCTTGAAAGGTTTAATACCTTCAAATTTCTAAATTACTTAGTTTAACATGCAGATCAAGATAATTAAAATCTGTAGAAATATATTGTCCCATTCAAAACAAAAGCTTGCCTGTTTATTGCTACTATATCTCATTTAGAACATTATTATATCTATAAATACAGGGATTTAACGAATTTACTTGATCTTGTTGCCAAAAAAGAAATTATTGAAATCATATATGAAAACATACCCTTTGGACTTCTTTCACTGAACACTTTATTGAAAAAGGAACAAATAGGAGAATAGAAAGAGCTGTCATTGATAATTTCACTTTTTTTCTCACTTGGCTCAGTTGTAATTGTAATTTCTATAAGAATATTAAATTTATAATTATAATTTAATTTATAATTTCGAAATTTGAAAAAAATTTTTTTGTTTTTTTGTTTTTTATTATTTGATTCAATTATTAACTAGTCTACCTTTGACTATTAGATGCAAAAATTGATTTTTGCTAAATTATTAAATCGAAAGAAGAAATAAATTTTAACGATTTAAGCTAGGAATGTAAAGAATTCATTACCAATCCGTAAAATTTTTGATTGTAAAACTATCATTAAATTTTATATTCGTTTTAAAAAATAGAAAATTTGCAAATGCTATCAAGATGTTCAATTAAAGACTAGTTAAGTACCCAACATTGTTCAAATAATCATAAGGCTAGATTGCTAAAAATATAAGTGAGTCATAATTCAGCAGTAATAATATTATGCCCTAAAATGAAAGATAAATAGAAGTCTCTCCCGTAAAGAAAGCTTGGATTATTTTTAATTTAATACTTCACTACATCAACTTGCCAATTGGATATATTATGAGTTGTATGATATCGTCATTATCTCCTCGAAGCTATTTAATTGCAGTTTTAGGCTTTTTTGCTTTATTTCCTTAAATAATAGTATATTTTACCATAAGTATAGGTAATAGGAAATACACATTGTATAAAAAATTTAAGAGAATATTGATAGGATTTGCTTTAGTTTTGATTTATTCTTTAGTTGGATTAGTGCAGATTATTTTCCTTAAAGGAGAGCCTATTCTTGGAGTAAGTGAACTGAAGGAAACCTGGATAGGCAGTTTTCTGTCTACTAATTATACGATTGGAGTAAAACAAGTAAACAAAATTAGGAAATAGCCTTTAATAAAAATATTTTATATTTTAAACTATTTAAATATTTAATTATATTAGACTTTAAGTATATGGTTTATGTTGGTTATTCACTTTTATTACTACAAAGGTAATTTTTCAACTTTTTATAACGATAAAGCTAATATAAAAAGAATATAATCTTCTCAAATTTATTAAATTTGCTATTGGATGTGTATTATATCGGGGCTAGTTATATTGGCTATAAACACTATTTAATTTTTATGTTTTTTGAAATATAATTATATAGATACCATTAAAAAAATAAATAAAATAAAATTACTAATTATCAAAAATTACGTTTAAAAGTTGGTAGTGAAAATTGAAAATTGAAAATTGAAAATATACTAATATTAAATATTATTATACATATTTAATTTTAAAAATAAATTTAATTATATATTTTAATAAATTTATTTTTTATATTAAAATTTATTAATTTTGTACCATATTTTTTTTTTTTAATATTTAATGGTTTTAAAAATTCTTTGTTTTTCTTTATTAAACACTTCTTTTCAAATAACTATGATTATTATGGTTGAATAATTAAAAGATAATAATAAATTATTAAAAAGTACTATCTTTTAATATTTTTATAGTTTAGAATAATTACTATAATTTCATATTCCTTATATTTTAATTGATGTAAACTAATAAATTAAACAATTATCTAATTTTCTCATAATTAAATTAATTAAAAATAATATAAGTATCAAATAAAAATCCTAATATAATTCTAGTACTCATATATAAAATGAAAACAAAAATCATTTATAAAATAAAGTCAATGAAACGAAGATAGGCACAACAACAATAGAATCTGTAGATAATTAAACACATATCAATCCCTATTTCTTTTCCTTTCAAGACACTATAATTCAGATAAACTAAATGAACTAAAAAGAACCAATGAACTAGTTCAAAAAACTAAACTAAAATAATATCAATTTGCAAAAAAGAATAAGGATTTTCCTTTTCATCGGAAAAGCAATCTTCAACTATGTAGATTTTGCAACTGATATTATTTTTTTGGCTAATTTTTACCTTTATATTAAACTAGACACACTGTAGTTTAAGGTAGGTGACCTCATTCTTTTTGTGTTATTTTGTGGATTACTGCTTTTAGAAAGGGTAAATACCTACTAATTTTTAGTTGCAATAGTGAAATAATCATAGCAAATATAAAAATAACCAACTTAAAATAATAGTAAAAGTCGTGAAAATATAATAACTTAAGAAAAAATTGTTTCTGTAAAATAGAGAATTAATCTTGCCATTGGAAGTATTTTCCATTATGAGTATATTATTATTTATCGATATAGACATGTTTCTTCTTTAAGAGATCTAATGATTAAGAAAGATATTATAGAGTTGATATATGAAGATTTGCCTTTTTCTATCATGTCTCTAAATACAATTTATACTTATGTAAGTGTGGAAGGAAGTGTTAATATTTTAGTAATTATTACGTTTTTGTTTTCTATGATCGGAATTTTAATGGTAAAATTTATTAATTGAGATTCTTTATTTCCCTATATATGCATAAATATTTAGAATACTTAGAATTAGTGATATTAATTATCACATAAACAAACAAATTAATAGCGATTCATATTAAGTTTATTACAAAAATAGAAAATTTGAATTATTTATTTTTATTTTTAATTTTATTTAGTCCAGCTACAAACTTCATATGGAAAAAATTTACCTCATTTAAAACATCAAATCTAAAAAAGTGCATGGAAAGTTTGCTTAATTTTCATAGCACTGCAAGCTGTTTTTGTCAAATCCGTAAATATAGCAACATTTAGTTAAAATGAAAAATTTAATTGAAAAAATATTTTAATTTTTATAAAGTTCAAGTTTTTGGATAAATAAACTATCTGGTGATTAGATCTATAAGTTCCCAGAATTATTCAAAAAATATCAAAATAAAAATTTGTATTTTTGCTAAAAGGCAAGTGTCAGTAGTAGTAGTAGCAGTAGCAGTCTTAAGTTACAATAAAAAGCCCTTCAAATAAAAGGAAAAAATTAAAGAGTAAAACAAATGAAGATAAAGGTTAGTTATTGGTAGCGATTTTGGGTACTAGTAGTAATTACAGCTCATTATTTGAACATAATGTTGGCTTACATTATTAGTGTTCAGGTATTTATATACTCTCCCTTGGGAGATCGAATAATTTATTTGGGTATTTTAATTTCTTTTCCATAAATCCTAACATATGTCATGTTACGATTGAAAGAAGCGAAAAATAGTCTTTAGAAATTGCGAATTATTTTTTGTTGCTGTCTTTAATTGCCTTTTTATGGAGTCGTTGTTGGAATACAAACTACAATGCTTAAATGCGACCATATTCTTTTTGTTGGGTAATTCAAAGACACCTATATAGAAAACTTCATGGATTATTCATATTAGTTAATGGTTAAGCTAGTAAAATAAAAATAATGTTGATTATAATAATAATATTTTTATATTATACATTTAGGTGGTAAATGTTTGGTTTCTGACTGGAATTTATGTTGTAGTCATTGAAAAAAAACAAAATTTGAGCTATAGAAGATAAGATGATTTCGAAAGATTGATTGAATCGAAATATTATTTTTATGGATTTTGGATTTCTTTAATATCAGGATTTTTTATGTTTATTATCTACACTTTATAGTATATCTTATATGTGAAATAGACTTATTTGAAAAAAAAAAAAAAATTAAAGCAAAGGCCCAAAATAAGCAAAAAACAAACAGCAAAGTTCTATTATCAAACTCTATTCCTAATGAGCATAGTTAGGAAGTTATATAACTTTTTAGTGGACGAAATGATGAAAAATTCATTAAGAATTTAAGTTTCAATAATTCCTAAGTTTGGGTTGAACAGTCATTTATGCCTTGTTTGGAATATTTTTAAGATATGGAAAAATAATAAGAAAAGGAATATGGTACTAATTAAAATATAATCTGAAAAATTTAGTATCATATTTAATTAGTATTAATTTATTATGTAGTGATTAATTTATTATAAATTTATAAAAAATAAATATATAATTTATTTTCATATTTTTATTATATTAAATTGTATGTACATTATTTAAAATATTTTTTAAACAAAAAATACTTATTTTTATTACATTAAGAATAATAATTACAATTTTTATCAGATTATAGTGTGGTTTATGCGCATATTTTCAAATAAAATAGTATCTCATATCGCACTATTATATTAAATTAAGGACTGTATAAATATTTTTCACACAGAATTTATTAGATTCAAATATAAAATGTTATCACTAGAAATAAATTATCAGGTTCTATGAAAAGTAAATATTAAATTTCTGTACATTCTTATAATATTTTAAATAAAAATAAATAAAAAAAATAGAATAAAATAATAATAAAAAAAAAAAATAAGTAAAACATAAAAATGGAAAATAAAAATTAAAAAATCAATATTATCCCATAAATCGTTGAAGAGGCTCTTAAAAGCAAAGATTAGACATTCGATTTAAAAGGATGCAAATAAATTTTGGCATAACTTTGTAAACATACAAATGAGGAGGAAATTAAGTAAAAATTGTCCCAAAAAAATATTGTCATCATAAGACATGCTCGATCAGTTTTGAATTAGTGGAACTTCAATCCCATTAACTATTTGTTTAGAAAGTACCCCAATGAACCTGAAGTTTATGATCCAGAACTCACGAGTACAGGAAAAAAATAATGTTAAAACTTGGCTGATAAAATTAATAACAAAAAAAACAATTATTTGTTAAATTTAAATTAATAACCCTTCGATATTGTATTTATTTCTCCCCTACAAAGGACCTTAGATACTTTTTGGGGATTCAAAACTCTTTCTGGTTCAAAAATGTTAAAAACAATAAAGAAAAATCAATTGTTACTCATCTAATAAGAGAGTTTAGCAAAACTATGGCTGGATAAGTAGGAAAGCCTACAGTTTTTTAAAAAAATAAACACAAAATAGAGAACTAAACTTTAGTTATATAACGTAAGATTTCTGGTGGAGATATTTCGAATCAGCAAAACAACAACAAGGACTATAAAATATGAGTTAAAATGTATAACTTAGTTTATAAAAATAAATTTTCAATGATGAAAATGAAATATTAATACATGCAAGATTAGCAGTTTTTCTTATGTGGATTCTTTATAGAGAAGAATAAAATATAGGTATTGTAGCTCACAGTAAAATTTGCAAAGTTTTATGTGATTTCGGAATGTGTTCAACGCCGTTAAATGCTACACCTTACAAATTATCATTGAAAAAAGCCACTAAAATTCTCATAGAAAATTTACAAGAATTTAATACTGATTGATAAATTTAATAATTATTTATAACAAATACACTTAAGTTTATAGTCAAAATAATTTAATTTTTTTAAATATTATAAAATTAGTTAAATATTTAATTTATAAATAAATTTAATGGTTAAATAGGATGGATTTAAAGATTTTATATATTAGTTTATAATTTATTGTGAATTATAACTAAGAATTCACATTATTTAGAGATATAAAATATCATTTATTAGTATAATGTTATTATTCTTTATATTCTGCATTTTATAAAATGGGTTTAAAAGAATTAAAGTCTTTTAGCGTTTTTTAAAGTAGTATTTAATTAGTTAATCTAGATTGTAAATATATAAGCTCTTTATCTTCTTTATTGGGATCAGTCCAAGGTTTAATTAGGTAAATATTATAATCTTTACTTAACTATACATAAGTTTCTTCAGACTCTATAAATAAAAGGTACTACAAATTTCGTTCTAAAGCATACGGGTTCTTATAAAGTAAAAAATAATCATTAACATAATAAATAATAATTTAATAAGTTTACCTTGATCAATTGTTTATTTTCCTGTTCAGAAAAAACATCTTTTTATTGTAATTTTGAGATAGAAGTCAAGTCTTTTTAAAAATAAACTTTCGAAAAGAATTTTTTGCAGGGATCTACATACTAAAGGGCTTCCAAAGTAATGGCTTCAGATTCTGTAGAAAAAATGATTATATATGCCAATTTAGATAGTTTTTCAAGGAATTACTATATTCCAGGTCTTAGATAGTACTCATATTATCTTTTGTGTGTGTTATAAATATAAATTAAAATTGTATTTTTAAGAGACAGCACTATGGTGTACTTTTGTTATTGAAAATTAAAATTTATTGGTTATTTTTAGATTGTACTGAACATATTTTTTAATTATTTGCACTTTAATTAATTGATATTTCTTATTATTTAACTTAACAAGACTTTACTTATTATTGTTATTATCTTTGTGATGGTTATGTTTCTATTTTTTAAGTTATTTAATGTGATTTTACAGTATTTTTTTAACTAGTAACTTTGGAATCATTGATAGATTTGATGTCACCATTTGTAGTGCTAGAAGTCTTAGTTTTTTCTTCGCTTTAGTGAGTTGTGGTTGATTTCAAGGGACTAGATTCTCCGATAAAATGAACTTTTCTGTTTTCACTTAAGCTGGAGGCGTGCTTTAAATTTTATAGTTTGTTTGCTGAAATTTACTACTAAATTTGACCGACACCCTTTTTATTGTTGTTGATAACTTTTTTATTTATGTAATAACTAGCCGTTTTAGTTTTAAGGATATTTTCCGGATTGGTGATGTTATAAATTTAATTTTGCCATTTTTATTAGACAGAAGATTCATTCGTAGAAGTAGTAGAAGGCACGGCTCTTTTAGCTGAAGAAGCGAACGAACTGTTTGTGTTGGTTGAAAGACATTGGTTTTCTTTTTTTTATATTTGGGCTATATTTATTGAAAGTGATTTAGTTATATTTTTCTATATTTCTTTTTGTTTTTAAATTTTTTAATTTTTTAATTTTGATTCATTTTCTTCATTTTTTTTACCACAAGAAAGAGAAACAATTCTTTCTGGAATTTGAATCACTTTTTAAGGAGATTTTTGTTCTTATATTTGCTGTTTATTCCTCTATTAATTAAACTATTCTTGTATTATTTCATCTTGATCTTTTTAATTTTTTAAAAATCTTTAATCTAATATAATTTAAAACGGGGTAATTTCTATATTTTTATCACTTTTTTCTTAATTTTATTATTTTTTTATATTTTTGGGCTCATTACCTTTCCCTAAACTACGGGCTTTTAAATTTAATTATTTATTAAATCAATATTTGTTAGAATTGGTTGTTGTTTTTCTTTTTAAAAGAATGAGATAATGAGCGCAGTTGTTTTTGTTAACATTATTTTGAACTGTTATTTTTATTTCTAAAATGCAGTTATTTGTGAGGGGCTCGTTTTTATTTAATTATTCATCTTCTTTTATTTATTCAGGAGGTGGTTATGTTTTTAATAAATTATTTTCTTCAGTTTCTTTTGTTTTTTTATTTGAATCATTTCTTAAATTAGATATATTTTCATAGATAACTTCTTTTTCAACTCCTAGCTTTTCATCTTATAAAGATTCAGCTTACTTTTTTGCACTTTTACGTTTCTCATTTACAATTTATAATTTTTCATCGCATTTTTCTATTTCCTTTTACTTTAATTATTATTATATTTACACATTTTCATTTACTAAGGCTTATTTTTTTTGCTCTTTTTTTTTAAGTGCCATAAATTATGCCTTGTGGAATTGGACAATTTTAGTTTAAATTTGTCTGATTGTTTTAAGGCTCGCTTTATGATCGTAATAAAAGTAAATGTCTTTAATTTATGTCCTCTTCCTTTTTGCATTCCTATATGGTCGATTTTAACTACTCCATTTCTGAAATTTGCGTTACTTTTAACTATTTAATGGAGTTGCTACTAACGTTGTTATCTGATTCTTATGCATGTTAAAAAATTTAACTTTCATATGAACCACTCTTTAATTAATTTGTTCCAAGTGATTTACAAAGTCGGGGAGCTTATAAACCTTATTTTTGGTTACTTAAATATGAATATTTTAGACAAATGGTTCGCAATACTGTTAACTTTATTAAAATAGTGTTTTATATTAATTTTAATTTTTTGAATATTAAAAATTTGATAAAAATTATAAAATATCTTACGAAATAAAGTCTTTTTGTTGGATTGTCATTTTATCAATTGATTATTATTATTATTTTTCTGATTTTTAATTAGAGTCTAACTATTATGTTGCGACAATTGGTTTTTTTTTACTTTGCAGTGATTGCGAAGTAGATCTATTAGCACTTCCGCTATATTTTCGTGCAGATTAGGAATAAGAGTTCGTTTATTAGGAAGATACTTAACTAGTTAATTCATTGTTAGAAATTCTTGCGGAATTAGGTACTTTTATAGGTGATATATCTGTTTATAAATTTTTGAATATAATAATTTTATATAATTTAATTTAGTAGTATTTAATTTTTTCTAATTTACAAGAATTTAAACTTTAAAATTTACTGAATCCATCTCTTTAAGTAATCGATTCCCCACATTCTCTATGCGTGTAACATTTATTCCCACTTGCTATTGCTGTTGATACTATATTAATATTATTTTGATAATTTAAATTACTGCTGTATTTTCTTCTTTATGGGTAATTCTATTGGTATTACTATTGCTAAAATGGGGAATTATTTGATTCATTAATAAAACTAGGAATATTTTTGTAATTGCTTTCTTGTAAACGCGAAAGTTCTGAAATTTTTTCATTTATTCTTTGTTTTTCAATTAACAAATTCTGAAGAGTCGCTTTCGGATCGTTAGTAAGCAAGACTCCTTTAGTAAAATCTTAATTGATTAAAGATTATTTTTTAATTTCTTCTGCCGGTTACCACTCAGAACAAGACTTTTTTTTATACAAGTTTTAACTTTCTATCATATTCACGTTCTTATGACTATTTTAATAAAAATTATTGCTTAAATTTAGTATGAAACCTGATTTAAAAGTGTTGAATATTATAGTTTGATTTTTTTTCTTTTTTATTTATATTTCTATTCGCTTATCTATGTAAAAAAAAAAAAAATAATGAATTAACTTAAAGTTTTTAGTTAAAATTATAGTGGTTGGACTCTTTGATTGATTGATTGATAAATTAATTAATTATTATATTTATTGCTATATAAATAGAAAATAAGATATATACATATATGAATTTTATGTTTATTTTATGAGCTAATATGATAAATTATAAGTGTATTAATTATTTTATAGAATTTTTTTTATATTTTATTAAAAATTACATAAGTATAATAATTTAAAATATTTTAACATAACCTTTAATATATTAAAAGTATTAACTCTCTAATTAGGTACGTTCTAGTAAGCTTATATATAAAAAATATTTAATCATTTTAGATAAAAATATATATATTCCTTATTAATAGTTAATAATTATATTTTATTTGTAAACTTTTATATTTATTGATATTAAAATATTTAAAATAAAAAAATTTAATATGTAAAATGGATAACCCATAAGGAAAATTATTAATATCTTAAATTAAAATAAATATAATGGTATATCTTACTAATTAAATAGTGAAAATTCTATAATTTCACAGGTATTAATAATATACCATATAGAAAATTTACAATTATTTATTTAAGTATAATTAGTTTTATATTTATATCAAAAATTCAAAAATGAATAATTTCTAATAAATTTGTAATATATTAGAGTCAAAGGTACATATAATAGCATATTCTTTATTAAGAAATGTACTAACTATACATAAGTTATATAAAAAAAGCATATGAATAATAAATTTTCGTTAATTTTTAGCAAAGCTTATGTATATAAGTAAAAACGCTTTAGTTTTATTATTTAAATTTTAATTAGAAAATAAAAAGCTATTAAAATAGTATCAATTAAGTAATTATAATTTTTAAAACGTGTAAGAATTTAGATATAAATAAGTAATAGCCGCAATATAAAAAATTAAGGAATCATAAGTAAAGAAGTATCTAATATATTCTAATCAATAGCTTTTAATAAAAAGCACACGAATATAAATGATAAATAAGAATATGCATATATAGGTAAATAAATAAACAATATAATATATTATTAAAAGGTAAGTAAAAACCAAAACATAGAAAATAAATAAACCAATAAAGAAGGAAACTAACATTATCAAGTAAAATGGAAAGAGAACACGAAATTAACGAGTTGGAAAAGTGGGTTTTCAATCCGGAAAAACGGGAAATGTTCCTTAAATCTTTGATTCCTGATACTGAATCACATTATTATTTCTCTTTGCTTTCAAGCATTGATGCTTACACGGGAGGAGAACTGACCAAGGAGCAACAAAGACTTTTGGACAGGTTCAAACGATTTAAAACAATAAAAAGCAAAGGTAAAATAGAAGTAGCAAAACAAATTATATTTAAAGTAAAATTTGAAAATATTTTTGTAGGAATTCAGCTTCGGTACTTGTTGAAGCAATATGAATCTGCTGGGGAAAATTAATAGAAAAAGGTGGATATCATCAAAAGAATAAACAAAAAGTTGTTCCGATAGAAATTTAAACACCAGGCTCCAAAACACTTGCAGGCCATTGAAAAAACGAACCAAATAGTTGCCGACTCTTTATCAGAGTAAAAAAATTTCAATTTATGAAATATTTTAATTTTTTTTTTTTATTTTCGTTGTTACAGGAGTTCATAAAATGAAGATTTGGTTTAGGCATAATGTACATTTGAAGCTCAATAATAAATTTAGTAAAACATATTCTAAATGCCACAATAACTTTTCAATGCTCCTCAACAGTAGCAACTTCAAGTTCAAATGGAGCGCGCCGACGACAATAGCAGTGACAATATGAGCGAAGAGGAGCCGGAGGGAGAGAGCCGAGCAAAAGAAGTCAAGTCCTGTTTCGACGAAAAATTGCTGCATTTCGAAACCTACTTGGAAAAAGCGTACAAAAACAGGAATTTTTTCAACGAATTGACTCGCGAGGCCGTGATGCACTTGGATGTGAAAAAACTGTGTAAAGAAAACACACGAAAAAACTTATCGGAAAACGCGAATTATAAGGATCAGACTCTGCTGGGCGTGAATGAGTTCCAGATGTTTATGAACTTCGCAAATGTGGCTGCGTTTTCGAACGAAGAGCTGAAGATGCTGATCGATTTGTATGTATAGCTTTTGAACTTGAAGCAGCAACCGCAGTCGTAACAGAAGGAATTCGACCACTTCGAACTGTTTTCGAGAGTGACGGGGCAGCAGTTGGCTTTCTTGAGGAAAACCTTCCCGAAACTTGAAAGACAGTTTTCGTTTGTCTCTGCGTTGTACGCGAAGGAATTTCCCGCGGAAGAAGAACAGGACGACGCGGATCGAAATGGCAGCAGCGAATCTGAAGTCGAAAAGGCGAACGAAAGAAGGCGCAGAAAACTGGCAGTGAAATACGAATGGGCGAAGAAACTGCCCGAGAAGTTCAGGGGACTGCACCAGGAAATTCTGACGGAAATTTTAAACGAGGGACTGCGCACCAATCACTTCGATTTCGACTTGCTTTTGGAATACATCCGTACGCCGCCGCGTCTGTTGCAAAGAGACGTCAAGTTCTTCAAGGCGCAGAAAACGAATCTAAATATAAAGCCGAAACCTTAACGGTAGTAGTAACAGCAAATGAGAAGAAGGGAAGAATCTCCACGAGCGATACCAAATCTAAAAGATGAAGGTCTGGAGGCCGAGGAAGAACACGACTGGAAAACGGTGCACGGATTCCGCAGAGAATCGTGGAAAAGCACAGATGTTTTGCTCGAGAAGTATGTGCTGAAGTACTTTGAAAACCAGCAAAAAAACGCCGCACAGAAGGGCAGCATCGCACCCTTTGACGAGTTCTTCGACGAAATTTGGCTGCGAAGACTCAACATAAAGGCGCAGCTGTTCTACGGCGAGAGCGAAGACGCGATCGCCGTGGAAGGAGTCAGCGACTACTTCACGCCGAAGGAGATCCAGGTGCTGCACCAGCTCAAAGAGCTGCAGATTTGCACGTTCAATCGACGGGTTTTCTGTGGACAGGAACCCGTGAGTCTGTTCGTGGAAATGCAAAATGTGCAGCAACTTTCAGTGAAAATCTACGAAATTCAGGCCGAAGAGTACTTCCTGAAAACGAAGGCGGAGTTCGATGACAACCTCGACCTGGACGGACTGGCGCCCTCTGAAGAACAGAAGTTCGATTTTTCGCAAATTGGAGGCGTCGATGATGATGATAAGATTCAGATGGAAGAAGAAGGACTGAAAATTACAGCGCAAAGCAAAAAAGGCAACAAAAATGACCTTCCATGTAAAAAAACAGTGCGGAAATTTGACTTTGAGTCGATTTCCAAAAGCTAATAAGGTATCTTTGTGGTCGAGTTTTCAGGAAACGGTATCGCAAGTCGTTGCGTCATTCGCAAAGGCCAACTCAATATAATTTAGAGGCAGACTGTCGCTGGACATCTGCTGCGTATAATCGACGAAAATGCGAACGTTGTTTGCGCGGATAAAGAAAAGCAGTTCAAAGCCGGAGTCTGGATCGAAAATCGCTTCTTCAGCACTGACAAAAACGGTGAAATTTTGGTTCCCTTTGAAGCAAATTCTGGTAGCAAGCAGGGTAATTGATGAAAAAATTTTTTTAAAATTTAAAAATTTAAAATAATTTTTTAAATTAATTTCCTTTTTAAGTGATTATTGTTGCGGGGAAATTCGCTAGTCTGAAGACCATGGCTTTTAGCGGAGAAAACTACAGTTTCGACTGTCTGTTTTTCTACAACGAAGAAAGCTTTTTAATGGGGCAGAAGGCGACCATTATCGTGCAGCCTCGACTGTTGATGAACTAAGAAGTAGCACCCTTAGAAGTCGTAGAAGACGGAGAAGTGATCGTGACGACTACAACAGAAGACAACATTCCGGCGACGACGAAGTTCGACAAAGTGAAATTTACGAGCGGACGCGACTTCGAAGCCGTTTTCCAGGTGCCTGCGAAACTGAAAACAGTGAAAGTCAGCGTGAAGGGGCGAATAAGGAAGGCATAAAACGACAAAGGACAAACAAAAAAAGAAGGCGAAAAGAAGTAGTTATCAGAGGGAAAAGAATAAGAAGAAGAGGAACAGCAATTTACGAAGGTGAGCAAGGAGTTTTCGATTCAGTTCTGTTCGAAACGGGGACAATTCTAGTTCTGCGGAATTTATTTGAAGAAGGACACTGCTGAAAATAAGCAAGTGTATACACTGCATGTGCTCGGCAAAAATGGAGAACCGAAGGCGAACGTCGAAGTCACCTTCAACTACCGTCTGCGCTTCTTGTTTGGCCAGAAAAGCTGCACTTTGAAAACCAACGCTAATGGAACCATCCTCTTGGGCAAGTTGCAAAACGTTTTGGGCATTTCGTAATCAAAATTAAAAAATACAATTAATCAATTATTTAAATGTTATCTTATTAAGCGCTTCCGTGAAAGAAATGCCTGATATTCCTGCCATCGAAAGCAGAAGCTGGATTTTGGCTGATAATGACATACAGCAGTGTGCACGAAATATGCCATTTTCTTCCGAATATTTGCTGCTGCGTATTTGCGAGGGCGAAGAACTGCGAGTTCCGTTTTCCGGAGTCAGCAAAGACTCTTTAGCCCCCCAGAATGTGATTTTTTTGAAAATTTCGCAAAACAACTAAAGACAATATAATGTTATTGAGAATTGTTTTGAAAAACTGGAAACAGAAGAAGGAGTGTACGGGGGGATTGTTGTGGCGAAAAATCTGGCGCGGGGAGACTATTTTTTGCGTGTGAACGACATCGGAAAGAATGTGCGCATTAGAGTAGAACGAAGCGGGCTGAGGTGGGACAAAAAAAACAATGCGATTTTTGTGAAAGGCGAGAGCTTTTACGACCGCAACGAAGGGTGTGAACGTGTGAATGCGCCGGCAGTGTTGACTCAAGTCGCCAAACAAGGATCAAACAAACTGAAATTTCAATTGGAAAAAGAAGAAGAAGGAGAAGTGAAGAATTTGAGGGTTCACTTCTTCGCGTTTCAACAGCTTTCGAATGACGTTTTAGCTCCTGGATGTAGTGTCGAATAATAGCATATGAACGAAGCTATGAAGGAATTTTACCAGAGAGAAAAGGCACTGAATCTGAAAAGTGTGCCGGCGAAGTTCATGAGCAATAGAACGCTTAGTGACGAGTTGGCCTACGTTCTCGACAGGAAAAACGCCGTCCGATTCACCGGAAACTCTTTGGAAAAGCCGCAGATTTTACTGAAAAGAGCATTCATGAAAAACACCACGCTTAGACCGGAAGTTTTGAGTGGTGGAGATCAATTCACAGATAATAATAATAATGAAGGTAAGGCAATTTGATTTAATTTTTTATGAGAAATTTTCTAATTAAGGCAGCAAATTATTATTTTTTTTCAAAAGTGGCTATGTGCTGTGATGAGGACGACGATTTCTTTGACGGCGGACGCGACGCCTCTTATTCAGATGACGAAGAAAGGGAAAGGAGTAGAGGGTTTATAGGGTAAAAATCCGTTTCAAAGAAACCGATGATGATGAAGGCAAAAATGTAAAATTAGAGTTACGGCAAAAAAAAAGGCAGTGCTTCTCATAGTTACGGGGGCAATTAGTTGCTGCAAAATTTCACAGATTTTGAAATGGAAAAGCGCAAATTTCATCAGCAAAAGCCGTGCGACAATTTCTTGAATTTCTTGAAAAACGCTTCATTCACCGCGTGCAATTTGCAGCCCTGCAAAACGGAAAAACAATAAAAAGCCTAAAAAGTCGAGTTACACTTCGAAGTTGAAATTCCGAACCTTGAGTGCTACAACGGAGTACAAATTGTGGTCAGTTCGCCGTACCAAACACAAACGTTCTATAGAGATTTGCTGCACGACGACAACGAAGGCAAAGACAAGCAAGAAAAAGCCTTCGAAACGCGAGATTTGAGACAGAAAACGAACCTACAGAAAAACAAGTTCTACTCCATTTTCAGAAACAGTTTCTACGCGCAAAAGCAGGTTCCCTTCGAAATTGCCGACATTACGGTTACGGAGTTTTAGTTCATCGACAACTTACCGAAATTGTTCGATTTATTGGTCGAGTTGAAGCGCTTCAGAGTAGGGTCTCACGGACAGTAAGAAGCAAACGATTTCGCGAGAAAGTGGGCGTTTTTGAAGAACTGGCAGCGATTGACGGCGACGGAAAAACTGAAAAAATTCAACGAGTTTCAAAGTCACGAACTCAACTTCTTCGTGTACAACAAAGATGCGGAATTCTTCGAACAGGTCGTGAAACCGCTGCTGAAAAACAAGTTGGAAAAGTCGCTGGTCGACCTGTTTTTGCTCGGCGAATACGAACTCGCGTTAAAACACTACGATTCCGTTGAACGCTTCAAGGAACACAATGCCTTCGAACTCTGTCTGCTCATCTTTATCGTTTTAAAATAGTCAAAATAAGGAGAAGAAGTTGCGAATCAGTATTTGTAACATTTTAAAAATGTACTCGTTTTGAAGAAGTCAGACGTCGATACAGACAAAAAACTGTTCGACATCGCTCTCAACTAAATCTCTGATTCAGCTGAGGGAGCAGGAGGATTTGGAGGCAACAGCGGTGGCGGCGGAAGTTTGGCTGTGAACAGAGGCACGGGCAGGGCCATGGTACTCTTTAATTAAATGAACTTTTTGTATTTTTTAATATAAATTTTTTTTTTTTTTAAGATTTAATAAGCATCAAATACATGCAATTACATGATGCCCTAAAGTCAACAATAATAATAATTGAATTGTTTTAACAACAACAATAATAATCAAATGTTTTACCAGGGTAGAAAAGATTCTGAAGACTATTCGTATTCAGAAGATGAAGAAGAAATGAGCAACGAAGATGATATGACAATAGAGTATTAGTAAAATTGTGAAATGGATTTTAATTGCTCCAATTTTGAGTAAAAAAATGACATCTTCATGCCTGAATAACAAAGTAACATATAAATCAAATCAAATTAATTTAAATGAAACAAAATATATTCCTCTTCAGTGTAAAGAAGAAATAGTGCATTGCTTCTTCCTGCGTCGAACAAAAGATGCTTCGATCCTCTGGACGCCAAATACTAACAGAAGCGATTCAGACAAATCCAGGCCTACAATCCTACAGGAGTGACGAAACAATACTGCGAAAGAAACTATTACAGTCAAAATCAGCAAAAGTTCGAAGAACAGAGACAGTTGGTCCCCGTCAACCATTTCTGGTTCGACTTTGCGAAGTAAAAAAAATTTGATAATAAGTGAAAATTTATTAATTATAATTTGATAGACACCTCATTTCAAATCAGAAAATGAGCAACTTCCTTTCAAAAAATCTGATTTATTGCACGAATGGAGTCTGCGAAATGTTGCTCGCACTCAGTGTGAGCGATCTTCCGCAAGAAATCCCTGCACACATACAGACGACTGAGGAGAAGAAGTTGTGTTTGATGCCGAAGGAAGATCTGCTGGTTTTCACGAAGGAAATAAAGGAAACAACGAGCAACTTGAGGACTGAAATCTTGATAAATCAGCGCTTCTTTGACCCGAAAGATCGGTACATTTTCGACGAAGAAGACCCTTCCGTGCAGTACAACAAAGAGGTCCAAAAAGACGAATTCATCATCAACAAGGTCTACGGCTGCGAAGTCATTGTTACGAATTGCTCCGTCGCGCAGCAACAACTCCAAATACTATACGAAATTCCCTAGGTAAGTAGACATGATTATATGTTTTATTTCATTTTTAAATTTTATTTTATTTACACTTTTGAAAGGGCTCACTTCCTGTTCAAATAATCGAGTATACAAAAATTTAACTGCAAACCCTGCCGCCCTACACGACCAAAGTCATCGAGTTCTTCTTTTACTTCCCAGAAGTGGGAAAGTTCCCCGTTTATCCCGCCAATGTGTCCAAAGACGGACAGGTAGTTTTTAATTTTATTTATTTTGCTGGTTCTCTAATAAGCGTTTATTTATGCAACTTATTTGTTTATTTGTTTATTTATTTATTTATTTATTTATTTATTTATTTATTTTTTATTTATTTATTTATTTATTTATTTAAATACTCAGGTGCTGGCCGTGGCTCGGGACCAGGAATTCGAAGTGAAGCGAGAAAAAGTAATCTCGAAATTGGAAACAATCGACCAAATATTGAGCAAGGGAGACAAGGAGGACCTGTTGCAGTTCATCGAGCACAAAAACATTCTTAATAGCAAGATCTTCAGCTTTTCGAACGTTTATCACCTGCTGAAAGACAAGCAGTTTTTCCAAAAACTAATCGCCTCACTGCGCCGCAAACGTGTTTTCGACTACACGATTTTCTCATACTCCATGTACCACGGCGACTTCGAAGCGTTCCGTGACTTCTTAAACCACGAAGAAAACCGTTAAAAAATCAACAAATACGTGCACTTCTTATCCAATTCCTCTCTCTTGAAGCTGCCACGAAGCCTCTCCGTCCCTCAGTCTCTCAACCTCCAACTTCTCGAGTTCCACCCACTGCTCAATTCGCGGGTGCATTTGCTGAAAACAGACCAGGCGAACATTCTAAACGAGGATTTCCAGCGTCAGTATTTGAGGGTTTTGCAGTACTTCGCGGAAAAAGACCAACTCGATTTGACGGACAAACTCACCCTCATCTATTACTTATTGCTGCAGGAACGAATCAACGAAGCTCTCAAAATCTTCAACTCCATTTCCCCCGGATTTGCTGACGAAAGAGCCGGCGAAGGCTCGCTGCAGTACGACTACATCGCTGCGTATCTCGACTTCTACAGCGGGTATCCGAACTTCACGCGCGCTCGAGAAATCATCGACAAGTATCTCGACTATCCTGTGATCGGTAAGCGGAAAACGCATTAATTTGACCATTTTAAAACAAAATAATTCTTTTATTATAAGGGTGGAGGAACCTGTTCTATGAAATGGCGAACCAGTTGGCCGAATATGACGGAGAACAGGTCGCGATGGATGACTCTTTGCTCGCGGAACTGAATGTGCAGAAAATGAAGCTCGAAAACGAAAAGAATGCCGACAAGGAACCGATGTTGGAAGTGAAAATACAGGGCAAAAACATCGTTATGGAACACAAAAATCTCCAGGGCGAAGACGATTTAATCACCATTAACTTCTACATCATCGACTTGGAAATCTTCTTTTCTAAAAAGCCCTTTTTGTCTTCCGTTTATGAAGATTTCAGCTACATCAAGCCCACCGAAACCATAACTGTCCGCGCCAGCAACGCTAACTACGACGCTCTGAACGTGACCCAGGCTGCCGTCCCCGACAAACTTCTCACTGTTAATGTTTTCGTTTAAGTTTCGAGCGAACAAAAGAAGGCTGGAGCCATCTACTTCAGCACCAGTTTGAAGGCTCAAATTTCCGAAAATTATGGACTTATCAAAGTCACTGATGAAAATGACAGGACTTTGAGCAAGGTGAAGAAAATCATTTGCAATTAAAATTTACTTAAAATTTATTTTTGTATGTATAGGTGTATGTGAAGGCATTTTCTTAAAAGAAAAACGGATAAATCGACTTCCATAAAGATGGATACACTGATTTGAGAGGAAAATTCGATTATCTTTCGTTAAATTCCAATTCCGATGCCTCAGACTTCGCTACCGATATTTAAAAATTCGCACTGTTTATAATGAGTGATGATTTGGGTAATTAAATGTTTTTTAATTAATATAGAAACCGATTAAGTTTTATAATATATTTTTTTTATTAAGGATCCCTTATAAAGGAAGCCTCCGTCCCTAGTAAATTAGGAAAAGTTCAAGAAACTGTGGAACTAAAATCTAAAAAATGGTAAAATTAATACAAGAACAAAATCTCATCAAGAGCTAAACATTTAAAATATTGATTAAATAAATAAATAAATTATCAAATATTACAGTTATAGTATTAGTTTTTATTATAAAAAATATTTTTATTCGAGGTTTTATAAACAAAATTTATACTGTTTCCATTTAATTTGTATTTTTACTTTTAATACAAACATAATATTGTTATTTTTATATAAGAAAAATATTTTAAAATACAAAAATATTTATTTATTCAAAGTTAAAATATATGTTAATAGTAATATAATAACCTTAAAATAAGAAAAATTTATATATATAAATATAGTAAAATTTGTATCGTTATATAAATAAAGGAAATTAAGTTTTAATAAAAATTTATGATATATTAATTAATTAGATTTATGTTTAATATTTTAGTATAAAGACTTATAATTTAAATTTATAAGCATTAATAATTACGAAATATCAGATATTCACAATTTTTGAATCTAATTTTGTTCCTAATTTTTTTGATATCCTTCTTTTTTTTCTTCCTTAAAATTTATATTTAGAAGAAAATTTATTGAATTTTGGAAATTATCTAAAAATCGCTATCTTTCTTCTTTACTTTAATTTATTTTAAATGTAGGTTTTTAATTACTTATAGGTTTTAATTTTTATTTTATAAATATTTAGTATTTTTTTATTTAATTCTTTCTTCTTCTGCCCTCTTTTTTTGATATTTTTATTTTAAATATAATTTTAACAACTTTTATCAGGCAATAATAGAGACTTATTTTTATTAACTTAATTATTTTTTAGTTAGGAATTTAAATCTTTTTAAAGAGAAGAAATCAATTTTTAGTTTTTGTTATTCCTCATTTAACTTTTCTGCTTTTATTTCTTTTGTTCTTAATTTTACTAAATTTCATCCAAATCAAGCATTTCTTCTTCAAAATCTATCAACTCATTAATTTGATCACTTTTTTTTCCATTAATTTATTATTCTTCTTTATTTTTTTAATAGCAATTTCCAAGTTATATATCATAACTTTAGTAATTTGCATTTTTATCAGCATTTACACTACTCTATTAATTTCCAATTTAAGGGTTTTCATTTTTCTCTTCATAAGAAGATTAACTCATCAATAATTATTGGTAAATTTAGTTAAATTCTTCATCTAGGTCATCTTCATCTTCATTTTAATTAAAATTTTACTTTTCTACAACTCCTTAATTTTATAATTAAGGTTCTTATGATTATTAAACACAACTTTATTTATCATAGTTCTGCTCTTTCACCTGGTTAATATTCTATTTTACTTCTTATTATAAAGAATGCTAATATTCATTTTACAAATCTGTTAGTTTCCCCATATTAAAAGTGCTACTTTATTTTTCTTTGGTTAAATTTCTTAATGATCTCTTCGTTTTATTTATTTTGTTATTTATAACTAAAGTACTTTTACCTGAATCTTTATAATTATATTCATTTTATTTTTAAATATTTGAAGAATTTATTGATTTAATTTAATAAGCATCTCTATATTCATCTTAATTTTATTACAGATTCATTTTTATTAATTACTTTCTATGTTGTGTTTATAGTTTATCCTTTTCATTTTAATATTTTATACACTTATTATATAAAAAGCCAAATTGATAATAAAATCTATATCATATTCCTAATAAGGGTTTTAATATTATTCCTTGTAATAATAATTTAAATAACACTGTATCTATATACAATCATCAAATATTCTGCCCAATTATGTAATGTTTTTCTATCTTAATAAATCTCCTGTACTTTATAAGGTATTTATATATTGATCTAAAATACAAAAACTATCTGTTTCTTCATCAGATATTTCCTATTGAAGTTCATGATTGAAATTTTACATTTGTTCTTAATACTTACAAGACTCTTTTCTCATTTCTTAATCAGAAACTAATAAATTCTTATTTTTAAACCATAAAATTTAATTTTCTAAATATAAATCAATTAAAATAAGAGGATTTGCTGCCTCATACATATCTAAATAGTCCATTATATAGTGACTCTAATTTTCTTTACATTCTTTCAGATTATTAAATTTGTCAGTGCTTAAATGTTATACATTTTTAAAAGGAGTCCAACTGGGATAATGAACATAATACCATTTAACTAAGAATTCATAATCTTATAAATCTAAAAAATATTTTTACAACATTTTAAAATTTAAAAGAAAAAAAGGAAAATTTAAATAAATATAAATAATAGTCGCAAAATAAGTTTTTAACATTACTTTTATTTTCATTTTCCTGTGATTGAATGGTTTTCTTTTATTTTTATATTTAGCATTATTAGTCAGATTGTGACTGAAATTTTACTATGAGTCTCTTTTTTAAAATCTTCTCTACATAATAGCCTCTTTTTTACTAATCTTCAATTTCTTGATTTCTTTAGAAATAAATGCAATTAGGAGAAATCCAATTTTCTTCGATTTTCTATTGATGCTCTTTTTTGATGAGGCTTCTAAAATGTTTGTCTTACCTCGATTTTACCAGATTATTATTCATACAAACAAAAAATACTCTATTTAATATATTGCATAGGAATTACTATAAAATTATATATTCTATTATTAAGAATTCAAGAATTAAATTCAAAACTATTTTATTTAAATGCCATAAAATTTTTAAAAATAAAAAATATAAAAATTTAATTTGATTATTTTAGATATTGAGAATATTTTAAATTAAAAAATATTAAATTGATAATATCTAATAAAACTATTATTAAATTAAGATATTCGGAATAAATATACTGCGTGCATAATAAATAAAAAGGACATATAATCAAACGATAATAATCAATACTCAACTTTAAGTAATATCACTAGAAAGTTGAAAGAATCCAAATTTTATAATGTATAATAGTTTATTTTATTATCCAGTTTTTGAGAATAGTTTATAGTTTATAAAGATTATGATCTAATATGAAAAATTTCCCAATATATCTTAGTATTATTAATTAAACTTAAAAAGAAGTAATGATATTTAATTTTGCTATTTTCTTTTTTTGTTTTTATATAATTACACAATGATTATTACAAGTGGTTCTAATTCCCAATTATAAGGTTATAAAATTTATTTAAAAATAAAAAAAATGATAGATAGATATATATATACATAGTGAAAATGAAAGAAAAATAGTAATCACTTTTTAATGGAAATCAAAATTACATTCAATTATTCTTTAATTAAGAATACTATAGTTAATATATATTTTTTTATAACATTTTTTTTGAATTAGATTATTCTATTCTCAGAAACATATTATTTATTCCATTTTAATAGTGGAATAAAATGTAAATTAAAAGCACTAAACTTTTGTTTTAATTTATTATGAAATCTCTAACAAAAAAAATATAAAATATAAGTGTATATTAATTATATTATTTTTAATATTAAATGGGGAATAAAAATGTATTTAATTTAGTAAATTATGATTTTTAATTGGAAATATCCTAATTTTAATTTTAATTAATACACGTTTAGATTTTAATAAATATCATATTTGATTGGGAATTTAAAAATAATTAATTATAATTAGGATAATAAAATTAAATATTCCCAAATTAAATTTAAATAATGAATTTTAAAATAAAAATAGAATTAGTTTAATCTCAGATTTTTGAAATTACTAAAAAATCTGATAATAAGATATTTTTTAAATTATGTTAAATAGACGAAACATTTATTTGTTGTTAACTAATATAATTAAATCTTTCTTTATTGTCTATAAATTTATTTTAATTCCATTGATTCGAATTAATAATAATACACTAAATTAATTAAATTAATATAATAACATTTATAATAAATTATTTATTATTAAATTTGATTTTTATATATATTTTTTATGCATCTTACATGAAAAGTAATAAATAGTTAAAATTACTATTAATTTTGCTGAATGAATTTTATTGTGCTTTTCCTTAATTAATATATCCCCATCCAAGAATTATTCTTCGAAATTTGTTCTACTTATATTTGTAATATTAATAATTTCTATTTAATTAAAACTTGGGTAATAATTTATATCTAGTACAATTAAAGGTATTTAAAATAGCAATAAAAAGTAAATTTTTTTATAATATTTATTATTTCATAAAAAAAAAACACTAAACAAACTTATAGAAAAAAGGAAAACAAAAAAAAAAAAAAATTTAAATTTGAACTTTCTAAATGGTTAAGTAAACACATTTTAGAAATTAGCCCTAAATTAATTAGTAGATGCAACATTAATCGCCAATTGAGATTATAATAAGTGTTGGATGCAAATCTCCTCCTCAAAATGGGAAAACAGAATATCCTATGGAAAATTAAATGAATACAAATGGGCAATAATTGCATTAAACCTCACCCAACTATACAAGCCAAAGTATTATTTCTGAAGAAGAGGAAGAAATAAAGAGTAAATAATTTTAAGATTTTATAGAAAAGTCTTCCACTGAAAAAATAAGCTTTAAAAATGCCAATAAAAACTTTTTTTCCCTTTTTGTTTAACATATGATAAATAGTCATTCTGGTAAAGAGTTTTTAATCTTTGAATAGTAAGAAAATTAAAAATATTTTGAAGTTTAAAAGTAAGAAAATGGAGAAAACTAACAAGGAGAATAGGGGAAAAACGACTAAAATAAGTTTAAACTTATTGAGTTATTATTATATCTAAAGGAAATTAACAATAATAGTTATTGTTTAAAACATCTAAGGGCTTTATTCTACATTTTTGATGAAAAAAAAATAGATTAATTAGATAATAAAGATATTCAACTGCACCAGGAGTGCTATAAATCATTTTGGAAGCATAATAGATTTGAAGAACTTAATGAATTAAAATAATTTTTTTATAACAATGCAGTCGAATATATTAAAGAGGAAAAGAACAAGTCTGAGCAATGGTTAGAATAGTATAAGCAAAAGTAATAAAAAAATAATAATAACAATAATAGCATCAATAAAATAACTATATTGAAGGAGAATTATTACATAAAAAAATTAAAAAGAGTAGTTAAAAACAAAGATAAAAATAAAAATTACCAAAAAAGCCAAATTACTGCCTCAGTAATATGATAAATTATTAAGTGGGATTAGCCAAATGGCAAAAGGTATATACAAAAAGAGATTTTGAGATTAAAGTTATGTCAGGTTACAAAATTTAAATAATTTAATAACCAAAACCATATTACTTCTAGGTTTATTAAAATGTTAAGTTATGTATTATCATAACTAATTTATTAATAATTATACTTATATATATATTATTATGATTAGCATGTAAATATATATCATAAAACATAAATAATTAATTTTAATCTTCAAATATTTCCATTTAAATAATCATTATATTTATAAATTATATGTTTCGTAATAAAAAATAAATTCACTTAATATTTCAGTTCATTTAGTTTTTTTTTATTTTCTATATTACCAGCAGCTTATAAAATTTTCGAACAACTAAAGTAAAATTTTTATATTAAATAATAATGATGAAAATTCTTATTTTGGTTAATAAATTAATACATTTATTGCAAAATATTGAAGTCATATATACATTTAAACAATTCATTATTATGTTGTATCAGTAGAAAAAATAATATTATTATCACTTCCAAACATTGATTAGAACACTTTTTAATATGGAAATTAATAAAATATTGTTTATAATTTAAAATGAAATCGTAAATGTTTTATTTCAAAATCTCAATGGCCTTAGTAATTATAAATGCAGTGCATAATGAATTTATATTTTTTAATAGGATTGAATATGACTTTATCTTATTAGCAAGGTAGGCATATTTATTATAATTATAATGCAGATTAATTAAAAATTATATTTCCACTTTTTTAGAAAACAGTAAAGTTAAAAAATTGATTAATAAAGAGACAAATAAAATAGACTCTGTACTTATAGAATATAGATCAATAATTAAACATATTAAAAAAATGGACAAAAAGAACACTTAAAAAAATATATTTTTTATTTTTTTCTTATTAAATTAATTACACACATTTTATTAATTAATTTCTTTCTAATATTTATAATTGTACTTATTAATCATAGTGTTTTTGATAATAATGATAATTATACGTTTTTTTTTAATTAATCATTGAAATTAATTTAATATAAAGGGCTCATAATTATAAGAGTATTTTAAATATTAAATTCTAAACTTGAAATGAAAGCAAATCTAGAATATATATCTTTTTGTTTTTATAAAAATACAAAGACAGATCTTAAGTAATTGCTTATTTGTCTTTTAAATACCATGTCTATTTTATAAGATGATAACTGTCTATTTATAAAATTTATAAATTAATTAATTTATATTTTTAATTTTTATTGTGGAGAATTAGGAATGTATATTTGATATAAACATAAAAGTAATAAATTATAATTTAAAAAATAAACTATGTATAAATTAAAATTAATTTTTCTTATATTTTTTTTAATTTAATTAAATTTTACTAATTTTTAAATAAAAATATTATTTTTTAACATGTAGATTTATATTATTAACTAAAAAAAGTGTATTTAGCTTATTAATTTATTATTCTTCTATTTAAAAAAAGTTATAATATAAGCAGAATAATTTTATAAAGACCGTAAATACATATTAATAATTTTAGAATATATGTAAAATAATTCCAACTTTGTAAGTTTACTTTGTTCCATTATTTCCTTTCATTTAATCACTCACTCATTAATCATTAAATCAACCAATCTAACTATTACCTACCTATTAGTCGAAAATCACATAAATAACAAGAAATAAAGCAAATAAATAGTAATTCACATATACATATTAATATCACTATTAATCATATATAATGAATAAAGGAGAATAAATTCCATTTATAAACGTAACTGATGTCTCAAATTAGAAACAGTTTTAATAAAAGCAAAGATAAAACTCATAGGAAAAATTGAATAATTTAGGAGATAACATTAATAAATAATTAACTCCTGGTGTAATGAATATATAAGGAAATTAATATAAAAATAGCAGCCTTAATAGTTAGAATTTTCAACATAGACCATCTAAATCACTCAATTAAATAAATGTGAATTTGTTCAGCAGTTTAGATTCACAAAATATTGAAGAGTAAATTTAAAATCATTAGAACACGTCATTTTCGTCTTCCTCTTCCTCTCCCTCATCTTCTTCAGAGCCTTCCTCTCACATTTCCTAAAAATAAAGTCTAAACTATCGAAAAAATTCGCTTAAATAGAATTAAAAAAAGAATGACGAAGAAAATTTGGGTCTATCATAAGATAATTAACACAATATAGTTAGTAATTCTTTGGCAGGATAAAAATTGCATCATTTAAAAAATATTTTCCAAATCGATAAATCTCAGAATAATAGCAGCAAAAGAAACTTTAAACAAGTAAACCGCACAACTCACAACAATTTAAGCAGCGAGGGTAAAAGGAGTTCGAAAAGTTTTAGAACACATATGAGTTTCACAAACTATAAAGACCAATAAATAAAACAGCAGTAAAGGAGCTCGATGATTCAACAAGTATAAGGCAATGTCCTCACAATTCAGTATTGCTAAGGATGTTCAGCTCATACAGATGCGCACAGCTAATACAGCGAAAGAGACTTTTACAACATGGTAATTTTATGGATATATTAGATTTTATATATATTATTTTCTCTAAAAAAAGTTCGTTCGATGCAGAGAAAAAATCGTGCAAATTATGCCATTTTTAAAGGTGGAAGGCGTCAAAAGCTCCAAAACTGGAAATTTCGTTATTTCTTATAAAGAAAATGTTATTTTTTCGAAATAGTAGACTGGACATTTCCCCAATTTGCAAATGGTGGCTCAAATGGTTCACGAATACATTTCTTCTCACTACTACGAAAACAAAACCAAAAATAAGAAAAAGGGAGGCAGTATGAATAACAGTATGGGTCTTTTTTTGTCAAGCAATCAGCTTTCAGAGTCGCAATAAAAACAAAGCCATTCTTCGATGCTACATATTGGGAACTTCGAGGAACATAAAGGAGGGTATTTAGATTTGAATTAGCAGGGAGGAGGGAGTTAGAAAAATTTGGTTTTTTCGCAGAAATTGAATCGAAAAAGCCAAGAGTTTGTAGGCGATTTAGATGGAAATGAAGCCAACAAATCAAACCAATCAATTTTTTTGTGTAATAAAACCATTTGGCCTTCACTGCACCTTATTAATCAAGCAATCTATAAAAAAAGTCTTCTATAATTAACCAATTTTTGCAACAATAACAAAGCAATAACACGATGTTCACCACTCCACAGAAATTGCCCACAAACATTAAAGTTTAGTCGAAAACTACTTAAAATTCTTTAAAAAACTCTCAAACAAATGTTAACAACAACAACAACAACAACAACTAAAAAAGTTCCCTGTTTCAGCCAATTTAAAGTACATCACATCATAAAAGAGTGGGCTCAGAATTTAACTCCATCAGACCCCAATCAAGCAAGAATTTGAACTAAACTTTTGCAGTTCATAAAAGAGAATCACAATTTTCCAGTTAAAAACATTAAAGCTTTTTGGACCCACAACAATAGTAAATGTACTAAAAAGATGAAGAATTGTTGCAAAATCCTCAGTTTCTGATCCCCTTTCTCGAGGAAAAAATCGAAGATTTTTGGAACAATTACAAACTTTACTACTTGAGTTTCCAGTTCAATCCCTCGTTCAAACGGATCACGGCGGATATTCAGGCGATTTTGAACTAAGTGTGCGAAAAATTAAATGGAGTCGTCAACTCTTATAATCAAAAAGACCAAGAACATGCAGAAGCCATGCAGAATTACGAAAATTTGTTAAAATAAAATCAAGAACTGCAAAACGGAAAGTAGCTTTTGGAACAAAAAAACACCAGTTTAATGCATAGAATTACAGATTTGAACGAAAAAATTGGGTTTTTAGATGCCCAGGTGTCAAATTACCAGCTCAACGAGGAAGCGTGTGCAGAAATGAAAGAAAAATACGAAGATTTGAGTAAATAAAATTTAGAATTTCAGTCGCTTTTGAAAATGCAGCAATTGCAGGCGGAAACTGCTGGGAAAGAAATGCGTCGCGGATAGAGAGAAGCTGAAAATATTTAAAAAGTGCACCATTTGGATCTCGAAAAGCTGTAAAAGGAGAAAAGAGCAATGAAATTGAGAGAATTGGGACTCAAAGTCATCGTGCGTAACAAAAGGGAAAACATTGAAAAACTGAAGTTTCGAATTGACCAGCTGCAGTACTATATAAAGGAAGAAAAGGAAATTAAGGTGAAACTTTCGCAGGACAAAAACCAGCAAATTTAGGACCTCTAGAAGTAGAAACGGGAGTTAGAAACATATCAGAAGAGCACGAAGCAGTTCCAAATGCTGTACAAGGCTGTCCAATAAAATCTGCGAAACAATTTGCACGAGTAAATGAATAAATCAATGAAATGAACTGTTTATTGTGTTTTACAAAATTAATTTAAATTTTTATTGCAAGATCTACTAATAAAATTGAGCAGTTGGAAGAAAATTTAAAGAAAACGCAGACGAAGTTAAAGGCTTTGGCTTTGGAAAATGACAAAAGCAAATTTTCGATGAACGGCCGCTTGAAATTCGGAGTGCACCATGCCGCTTCGAGTGTGAGTGTGGTAAGTGTAAATAGTTTTGGAGACATAGATGAGATTTGGAAGGTGAGTGAGGGTAGCGGAAGCAGCGATGATGTGTTTTAGAGCAAAAGTGAAGGCGAGTTCGGCATCTACGATCAGGAATTCGGTATCAACTTCGATAAGTTGCCTGCGCACATTAGCATGGTCTTTATTGTCGTGTGCTTCTCCAGCGACGGACAGTCCAGCAGAGGAGATTAAATTTAATAGCAATAGAGTTTCGGGAGCGGCAACAATTTGATGCAGTAATAGTAGTAGCAGCAATCATTCAGTAAGAAGGGAGCTATTCACATCGTGGAAAATAATACGATTTCTAACATTTTTACGATTCCCAAATAGGTACTGACTTATTTACTTACTTATTTAGTTAGATAGTTAATATAAAATTAACTTTTTTTAATAAATAGAACGCTTCCATGATGTTTGTGCCGTTTTTGATTTGTAGAGATACCGAAAACCAGTATATGAGGTTGGATGAAGTCAACATTTAAAGCGAATTGGACGATATCGTCCTATTTTATCAAGAAGTTGTCGTCAAAACTGCGAACATTAAGTTGACTGCCAACCAAATTGCAGCGCAGCAATGGACAGTGCAAAACCCGAGCTTAATTTCCATCAAACAGTTCGAAAATATCGGTTTACCTCCTGTGCTTTATTACAGCTACGGATCCAATAAAAAGTTAAACAATAACAACAACACAAACAGCATAAAGAACTCTTCTTTAAAATAAAATTCGTTCAATAATTTGACGAAAACTTAGAGCATTCTTACTTGCAAATTCAATTGGCAAGCTCCGATTTAAGTTACTTTCAGTTTGTTGTGTTTCGATGCGAAAAACCAATTAGTTGAAAACCTATCCCAGTATTTCAAAACTTCTAAGGATGGGGCGATAAAAAATTGTGGAAATTAGACGAGTAATTAATTTATAAATTGCTTTTTATTTTTTTTTTTTTTTATACAAAAATAAAAAGATAAAGAATATGATGCACATGCTTCTCTGTATAAGATTGAGTTTAATTTAGCGAAATTGTAACTGTATGCAACTAGTTAGGTGTTTATGGTGATGACAGTGAAGGAGAGCGGAAAAACTTTTGACAGTGTAGACAAAATTTCATTGGAGTTGGAAGTCAAGGGATGCGGATTCGCGAAAATGGATATCGGAATTGTCAGAGATCAAACTAGAAATGGACTGTTATTGGGTGACCTATATAGAGTTGGCTAGAAATGGACCATTAAAAGAAGAGCCTATTTCGTGAAAGACATTTCTAATGACATGGACTTTTTACCTTACATTGAAAATATAAGGAAGGGAAATTACAGTGGACTGAAAAATTTAAGATGAGTTTTTTTTATTATTATTATATTTCTTCATTTTTCCAATATATAAATATTTAAATAATTTATAAAAATAAATAAAATAAATAGTTTATAAATTTCAGATATATATATATAAAATGTAAGGTTTATATCCTATAATTTTTATTATAAACTTAATTGTAATTATAAATTTACTATAATTAAATTATTATCCGTGTTTATATATATTATTCTTATTTATTTCTGTATTAATTTTTAAATTCATCAGAATATTTAAATTTAAATGAAATATAATTTTAAAGAAGCTAAAAAAATAATAGAATCTGAAAATCAAAAATATAACTCTTTTATAAATTAATAGCTCTCAAATAATAATATCTACTATTAATATTATACGCATTAAATTTTTATTAATCTTATTTATTATATAATAAAGATTAGTTAGATACATGTGTTTAATAATAAGAAGAATTTATATTTCTAAATATTTTAATAATATACTTTTAATTACTAATAAAATATTATTTATTAGAAGTTAAATATTTTTTAATTATTCGGAATTCGCTTATTATTATTAATTTTATTTAATTTTTATTGAGTTAATAATAAAGTAGAAATGAAGGAATAGGAAAAATCCTCACAACTTTTAACTCAAAAAACAAAAATAAAATAAATTCCTATTAAATCTATATGATTATCAATAATTTTTCTCACACTGAAACACAAAAGGGAGATGAAGAAGAAGAAGATTTAGATTTTATGTAGTTTCAGTAATTATAGCGTCTTTCAGTGTACCAACAGAAATAATAACATAATCAATAATAGCATTTGTTTTCATTATAGTAAAAAAAATAATCTGATTACAAAGATGCATTACATATAACCTCCTACAACTACAATAGCAATCGGAAAAATAGCATTAATAGTAAGCAATTACAGTAATCCTTATGCTCACAGTCCCCTGGCTAGTCAGTTTTCTACAACGCTGAGTCGCCCACGAAATCATTTAGATTGGGTTTATCTGTATATTAATAGGGTTCAAGGACAAGCAAAAATGCAAAAAAAAATCTAATTTTCTTAACCAATCGATGATAGGTTCAGAATTCGATAAATACGTCGAGCCATTTTAGGATGTCAGTTCGCATCTGAAGCGAATCCTTTAATAAAAATATAATAAAAGTAGTAATATTAGTAACAGCAATTAAAATGCGAGTTAGAACCAGCAGTAGCAAAAGGGGCAGGTGATGACTTTTGATGAGAAGTTACGAATGTCTGGAGAGAAAGCGCAGCAAAATTCGATTCGGAAAATGGATTAAAACAACTTGCATTAGATAGAAAATTTGTCATAAGAATTGAATTATCAAATAAAAATGCAAGACTCAGTGAAGAGGAAATAGTCAATTTAATAACAATAATAGTAGCACTAATAGAAAGGAGAATTTCTATTTTAAGATAATCCGTCAGTCTTGCTTATTGAGCCCTCGAAAACAGAAGACAATCAACAATAGTAGTTGGAAAATGTATCTGAATGCAAAGTAAAGGTTGGTTGTTTTTTGGAGAGTAAAGTTATTTTAGAGAGTCCTAAAAGTTAAAAAAATAAGATTAATAATAAGATTAATAGTATCATTTTGAAAAAAGTTAAAATGAACTTAATTCTTAGCAAATTTTAAAAAGAGAAGAAGATTCACAACAATATGCAAGTCCCTAGAGAAGGAGTCTAAGTCTTTCGGAAAATAAAATTGAAAAGAGTTTAAATGACAATTTGCGAGAAAAGTTAGAGGTGTAGCTGGAATAACTGAAAAAAAAAAACAGTGAAAATAAAAAAAAACGAAGTATAAGAAAATTAGTCAGGAAAATTTCGTTTCTAATGGGAAGTTTGCCAACAGAAGAAGAATGGTGACTGTATCTGATTTTCAAAATAAAAACAATAGCAACTCGTTAGGCAATTCTCCGAATCTGAAAGAAGTTTCTGATTCTTAAGGCGAATTTAATCCTTAAAAAGAATAGAAAATCAATAATAATAATAACTTTTTTCTCTCTGATTTCATTTAATTTTAACAATAAAATAGTTAAAAGAAGATATTTGCTCCAACGGCAAGAAAGGACGTTTTAAAACCGAAAAAATTGAGGATCGGAGAGTACGGAGGTTACAAAAATAAAAGGGATATTTTACAAAGATAATAATAAAGTCAAAAGTAATAGTTTTCGTGGGGGGGAGGCCACAAGAACCACAGCACTGCAGTTTACATTCCTAAGGAAAGTTTGGGTGATGAAATGAAGAAAAATTTATCCAAAAATTCAGTGGAGGCCTTTGCGAAAGAAATGGAAAATAACAAAATTGCTTATTATTTGGGAATAAAACACCAGAAATTAGGAAGGGTTTAGCGTCCATAAAGCAGTTCTTGTTATGGTCGGCAACAGAAAAATAATAACGATTTGGAGGAAGAACCGGCTTAGCAAAATAAGATGAATTTTCTTCTGGCCCAAGAAGAGGCAAATTCTGGACAATATTTAAATGATGATTATGAAGGGGGAAATTAAAATTTACTTAAAAAATAGTTGCAAAGTAGTTTTTATGTCTATTCACAATAATAACTTGAGCAATAGTAATAATAAAATATAGTCAACAGTTTACATGATCCCTAATAATAATTGCAAAACTATTCAATTATTCATAGTAAAGTAAAACTTAAAAGTGAATCGCAAACAAAACGGGCTCGCACCCTTACTGAATACCGACAGTTGGATGAGGGCTTTGGCTACAAATATAAAGAATAACCGAATTAATTGTTCGGAAGCGCTTAAAAAGATTAGCCCCATAATTTACCTTATTCTTCACATGCTACACTTAGATCTGATATGACCAAAAAATAATAGACAGTTGATAAATAAAATAAACCGACTTATTTATCATAATTTTTATAACAGTAATATTAAGTATAGAATGGTATATGTAGTAATAAAAAATATGATAAAGTTAGGAGTAATACTTAACATTAATAAAATATTAATAAGTAATTCAGCATAAATAATGATAAAAGGGATTAGTAATTTGATAAGGAGTAGCTAAAAATCATCAGCTAAAGAAAAGTAATATCTCGCTAAGATACGAAACGTAAAAATAATAATGGAGATAGTAAATAAAACTAGAATTTTGTAACGCAATTTAATTTACACGAAAAAATTAGCTAAACTGAGTTTGATTGATTGTTGAAAAAAAAAAGAAAAATATTTTATTTTATATAAATACTTTTTAATTTAATATAAAAATAAAGCACATAAGTAGATCAAAGAAAGTTGAACAAAGGAGGGTATTAGAATTTAAAAAATTTATTTATATATTAAACATTATAATGAGTTTATTTATATAAAAAATAGGTATAATATTATACATTATTCAAAGATGTGTGTAAATATACCCCGGCTCATCTATTTAGTAGAATTATTGAGACATAATCTCCATTAGTTATGGAATAAATTTCACTATTAAATACAAAAGACAATTGGATAGATAATTTGTATCCTTCCTATTACCACAGAGTAGCTCGCATTGTAATATATTATAATATTTAAATGTATGGTATAATTTCTAAATATTTATAAAAACACTTCTAGATATTTTATAGCATAAATTATTATGCTATTAGCAAATTAAAGAAAGGAGAACATTTAGCAGATTTATATAAAAACAAAAAGTAATTAGTTATAGAGAATATAGGCCAATCATTCTTTATTTAAAAAATTATTACTATAATGTTTTTTTTTGCTTCTTTATATCTGTTAATTGTTATAATATAATTATCTATAGATATTAAAAATAATTTTATATTAAATATGAGAAAAAACAAATGGAATAATTAGATTACTACTATTTCATTATATTAATGATCCATTATTTCTAAGAATATTCTTTATAGGTTTTTATTTCAGATATTATTTAATAAAGCTAATATTATTATTGCAAATATATAATAAATAGTAATTATTTAATAAATAATTGAATATGGTATTTTGAATTTATAAACTTGATCAAAGTAGAATAACAGTATTGAATGATAAAATATTATATAGATTTCATTATATTTAAATTTATATTTATTTATATTGTATTTTTTATATTCTACTTTAAAAAATTTTGTATATTTATTTATTTTATTATATTGGCTTTTTTCAATTAAAATGTAACTTTCATTTTGAAATTAATTGATCAGAATAAATAAAATTTAATTATAAAAATAACTTTAATAATCTTGGATAGTTTTTTTAAAGTTTAATGATTATATGAAAGATAAATTAGTAGTCTATATATGTATATTACTTATTTGCAAACAATTAAATACTAAGAATTTTTATTCTTTTTATATATTTCTTCAAAAAAAATTTGGGGTTCTATTGAATTCCATACCGAATTATTATCTGAATAGTGTATTCTTTTCTCAAATCTTAAGGAGAATCAAAGAGTAAAATATCTCCTTAAAATGAGGGTTTATAAGATAGAAATTTATTAATTTATACAAATAACTATATAATATATAATTCTTTATTTACTTAAAAAATATAATTTTAAAAATTTATTTGAAAGGACCAGAAAAAGAGATAAAATATATAAATCTTATTATTTTTGTGAAAATTACTCTAAATCTAGTATCAACAATATTATCTGAGTAAATGGTAAATCCAATATTATTAGGTATTTATAACCATATTAAAAGTCTGAATTATAATAATAAAACAAATACATTCAAATAGTGAAGCAAATTTATTATAAACGCTAATGAAAAAATTATATTTCAAGGAAAAGTAATGAAAAATTATACTATAAAATATTTTATATAATAGGTCAAACTTAAGTAAAATTAACTTTTAAAATAAAATTTTGGAATCTACACCAAGCCTCCTTAATAAGAAATAATAAATATACTAATGAATATAATTTAAAAGAATAATCAACATTTTATAAATAATTTAATATTTTCTATGAAATTTAATAATTTTAATTTAAATAAATGATAAATATATTATTATAAAATAAAATATATAAATGATAATAGTTGATCTAGTCAAATATACAAAAAAATAGCTAAAAATGAAATTTAATTTTGAAATATAAAATAAATTTCATATTCTATTTTTCTATGTTAATAAAATATATATGTTCATGTATATATAATGTATTCAGTCTTTAAAATAATGCAAAATATAATAAACAATAATCAGCAATTAAAAATAACAAAATTTAAATATTATTAAAAATATGATTATATAAAATAAAAATATAAAAAAGTATAAAAAATAGTATATTTTATTATACAAAATAAAATAAATAATTTTAATTGAAGATATAGAAAAATAGTAAATATATAAGAAATAAATAATAATTAAGATATTAAATAAGAATTAAATAATATTATGAATTTATAATATAAAAAAGTAAATATAAATGATAAAAAGAATTAAAATTTAATTAGAATGAAAAATAAAACATATGTTTGAATAATAATTATAGATTCACACAATCATTCTAAAATTTGAAAGAATTTTTATTGATATGGTACATGTTATGTTATTATGATATGTTATGTTTGAATAATAAATAAAGATGGTTATTATAGTATTATACATAAAAATATTTAATAGAAATATAAATATAATGAATAAAAATAAAATTATGGTATATCACTAAAAATATGCATATGCTATAAAAATTGTGTTGTGAACTCTTTATTTTTTAAAAGTGTATCAAAAATACTCTAAAAGGATTTTATAAGAAGTATATTAGAATGAATAATGTGTTTTATGAAGTTATATAATTGTATGACACCTTTGATGTTGTAAAAAAAGAGTGTTCGATAAAATATTTTAATATGTTCAAAAACATATAAAAACTCAATATTATATAGAATATGTAGATAAAACATGAAAATTCACCTTAAAAAACAATATAATACTATCAGAATTTGATATAACAACAATGCATAAAATGAAACAAGAAAATATCAATTTATTTTAAAATTAAAAATAGAACTATTTATAAGCCAAAACTGTGTTAAAATTGGTCTAAAAATGATATATATAATGTTTATTAATGATCTTACACATATTTTCTGAAATTATATCACTGTCTAACATTTTCCTATGGTTGTCAGAAAATGTCCGATATTGTCCGATAGATTTTCACATAGGTTATAGTATATATAATCTTATTATTATGCAAAATCTGGTGGTAAAAGATAAAAATGCATCAAGAAAAACCATTTGGTAATGTCAGAATTTGAAATTGACACAGAATTATGTGATGAATCATGAAAAATTAAAAATTATTTTTAATATTAGGACTATTGATGTCTCTAAAATGGGTTAGAAATGGTTCAAAAAAGGTTCATATGGTGCGCATATAGGTTGCAAATATGTTTTATGATCGATTAACATGATTGAAATATGTGTCCGATATTGTTCGATGGACTTTAAGTAGATAAAAACAAAGAAAAACTGATTATTATATAAATTCCAGTGACAAAATATACAAATTCACCCTGAAAAACCCTTTGGAACTGTCAAAAGTTAAAAATGATCCCGAGTTATGCGATGAATCCTGAAAATATTGATTTTCCTTAATTTCCGATATGGTCTGATGGATCGGACAATATTGGACATTGGCCATCGGATCATATCGGAAAATATCGGACAAAGTTTGACCGGTACCATAAATATAAATGATTGCTTAATTATTATAAATAACAATATGTTAAAAATAATAGTAGATTAAGACAATTATAAATAAATATTAAAATAAAGATGAAAAATATAAATTATGAAATATAAAATAAATTGAAATAAAATTCATATTCAAATATTACTAAGTTAATAAAATAAATATGAATATGAATTTAAAATATTTAATAAAATAATAGTATAAATAGTAAACTATAAAGGATTATATAAATTTAATAGGTTAAGCTATATAATAAAAAAGAATTATATTTGAAAAAATTTAAAATAAAGAAATGAAATATAATAAAATAATAAATAAAGAAAAAGGAAAACAAATTTATTTTATATATTGATCTTAAAAGTGCATATAATACTGTGAATAGAGATATCTTATTTAAAATTATAAGAAAAAAGAAAAATCTACCCAATGATGAAGCAGTATTTTTATAATCACTATTAAATAAACTTTACTTCCAAGAAAAGTAATTAAAAATTTATCTCAAAAATGGAGTACACCAGGTTCAACATTAAGTCCTGCACTTTTTAATATATACATGAAAGAAGCTATAGCCTAACTCAAAAACTAATTTAAAAGAGAGTTCTGGTACAAATTATATGCTGATGATATGGTTGTAATTATCAAATATAGATACCTAAAATAATTTACAAAATTAATACTGAAAATTTTCTAAGATTACGATTTAATATTTAACTCCGAAAAAAGTGCAATAGTTAATATCAAAAATCATCAAAAATTTAATGAAGCTGAAGATATACTTAATAACCTATATTAACAAGATTATAAATTCTTAGAAGTTACAATTGATGGTTTTGGTAAATTAAAATAGCACTTAAGTTTTAGAAAATCGAGGGAAACCTATCTAAGAAAAAAATTTTATCATATAATTTAAAGTCTTAACTGGGAAAATAAACATTTAATATGGAATGCATATATTAGACCCTATTTTATATACTTAAGTCCAATTATAAATACATAATCTAAGAGTGTTAGAAATTAATTCCATACTATTTGGAGATAATCTTTCAAAAAATTCTAAATGCTCCCGTTAAATACTCCAAATAATATCTTGTTTGCTCTTTTCAAAAATACTTATTGGACTTCTTAATACTTAGAAACGAAAAATAAGCTTAAAATTAATGATAGATTCACATAAATTTTCTAAAATTTGGAAGAAACACACAAATAAGATTTAACTAATATTAAACTTATTCCAAATAACTCCCATTCTCTTTTCCACTACTCCAAGTATGTTTGTTCTTGTTGTAATAAATATCTACACTTTTTAACAAAATTATTCAGCACACAAACTTTAATAAAGAAGAATTTATATTCCAAATGACAAATGTTAAAAATTAAAATTATATTCGAAAAAAAGCAAAATAAATGAATACTAGATTGATATATAAATTAATTGATTATATATAATCTTTAATAAATAATTGATTTACTTTTATTCATTAATTAGTTATATTAGTAATATAGTTTCACTTATTATTATATAATAATAAAGTATGGTATATTTTCATTGATAAGGTATATGTTATATTATGTTAAAATAATAAATGAAAAAATTATTATATATATTTAATCAGTAATTAAAATTATATGTACTTGAATAATTTTATTAAAAACTCTGTTTATATATATATTTATTAAAAAAAGAAAAAAAGAGAAACCTAAATGATGAAGAAATTATAATATGATTTAAAAACATGAATATATAATTTTAAAATATAAAATATTATAGATATTTATTATAAATAGTAATATAGAGTTTTAGGTTTACGAATTCATAATAAAAATTTAGTTATAGAGATACTTAATATATAATATAATGTTTTATACAAATTATTTATTTTTAAAAATTTTTATTTTATATATATTATTACATTTTCAGAATTATTTTAAGAATAAAAATTTTTTTACCAAAACTTATTATTTCAAAATAAATTATTCTTATTATTAAAATAAATAAAATAATATCATTAAAATATTAATAAAATATAAAAAATGGTTATTTTTATAATATTATTATTTTTATTATTATTTATTCTTTCAAAACAACATTTTATTTTTATATATATAAAAATCAATTTTAATTACAAAAATAGAAAAATAATATCAAAAAACGAGAAAAAATTTAAAAAAAATAAAAATAAAAATACATATATATTTAATGTATTTAATTAAAATAAATATTTTTTTCTAAAAAACACTTAATAAGTTGAAAATAAAAGCATTTTATTAATTAAAAGTAAAAATTACTATAGCATATAATAAAAATTAATAGCAAAACAAAATAAATTTGTAAAAAAAAATATATATATTGGGAAATTAAATTTTTTAAATTGTATAAGCATATTTTTAATTTTATAATACCATTCTAAAAATATTTTTTAATAATTTTTTAAATATTATACGTATGAAAAAATTTTCATTCTTAAAAATAATAATGAAAATGTAATAATAATTAATTAAATGTAAATAATGAAATTTGCTTTAAGAGAAATGATAATTCTTTTATCAATAATAGTTAATTATCATTGAAATGTTAATATATTATAATCATTAAATAATGATAAATGAAATTTAATGAATTAATATTAGACTATATAATGATATATTCATTTTTGATAAATATGCAAAAATTAAATTATGCAAATAAATAAAAATAAAAAATATTATAGTAATTATAAATATAATTTAAAAACAAAAAAAAATATGAATTTGATAATCAAGAACTACATATATTATTAATAATAAGGTAAGTAAGTAATATATTACAATATTTAAATATAATAAAATAAATTATATTAATTAAAAATAAAGAATAATGTATAATATAATAAATAAATGATATTGAATTTATAAAATATTAAATAGAAATATAAAATAAAAAATAGAAAATTGAAAATATAATATTGTCATTTCAACATAAAAATTTTCAAACTATGTTATATTAATAAACAATAAATTATGTTTATTTTTTAAGGTTGCTTAATAATTGAGTCAATTTTTCAAAAAGTGATTCAATTATTTAATTTTTAATTTAAGGATAATCCTCTTATATAATACACTAAATCAAATACTATATAATTATTTAAAAATTAGCTTAAATTCTCAGAAATAAATAATAAAGATATATAATTTCAGAAAATTTCAAAATTTCATAAAAAAGGCGCCAAATTTTAAATAAAAAATTAGAAAATTTTTTTCCTAAATTGCCTATAAATGATTAATAAAATAAATAAAAAATAAATGATTGAAATAATTAAAATTTAAATAGAATATAAAAAAATAAAATGTCGATATATATATAAAAATAGTTATAATAATATTTTATAATATCATTTAATAATAAAAAGATAATAATAAAAATATATAATAAAAATAATAATATGAATATCATAAATAAAATTATAAATATGGAAATATTAATTTAAAACTATAAGATCAATATGAAAAAGTAATATAATAAAAAAATTTATTTAAGTTATAATAAAAATAATCATATATATATATTTTAAGACTCTTATATAAATAAAAACCAAAAGAAAAAAATAATAACAAAAACCAATTAAACATCTTTTTATAAAAGAGTATTGATATATATCAAATAATTTTATTTTTATCAAAACATTTCCAATATAAATGCCTATACACCACCCGTTATAAAAATAATAAAATATAAATGATTAATTAATTATTACTCATAATCTTCATGATGAATTTATGCAATAGCAACTAATGAGACAATAAACTCTAAAACTTGAAATAAAACTCATGAAATTGAGCATCTATATGATGCAATAATAGAAAAAAATATCTTATTCAAATGAACAAAACATAGCAACAATAAAAATGTAGATACACTAAAAATTACCAATTACCAGCCGATAAAAGAAGAAATAATATGTAAGTATAATCAAAAGTAAAACTGCAGATTTGGAAATAAATGCAAATATATCCATGAAAAATTTTAAAAATTTCCAGAAAAAGAATTAGAAACAAATATAAATATCTAGTAATCATTGAAATAAGAGCCAGAAATTATATAAATAAAAGATAATACTGCAAAAAATCAAAAAATAGAAGAATAGTACAGCATTAATAATTAAAAAAATTACTGGAAGAGATGCAAAATTATGGAGAACAAGAATAATTAAATAAGATGCAAGAAATAGGGGAGAAAATGGATTAAACATATGGAGAAGGAAGTTATATCTAAGCACTGAAAACAATTGTATTGGATAATTTGGAGAATAAAGAACAAGAAGAAAATAGAGATAAATTTATAAATGTATCCTCACCATAATAAAATAACAAAATCGATTAAAATACTCAACCTAAAGAAATTCACCAAAAAGTCAAAAATTAAGTAAAAAAAAGCAAAATATCAATACCAGGATTTAAAAGAGGATTCCTAAACTGAAAACCACTAAATTGATATAAATTAGAAATGACATAAATTTTCATATATAAATTAATTCATACAATAATTATATAATCAAGATTAGTTATTCTTTCATAATAAATATATTTTATGTTTACATATTCATATTTTAAATGGTAACACGACTAATAATAGGCAAAAAAAAAAATATATATATTTTAAGAAGTCAATTTTTTAATAACTCAATTTGATTTCTTAATTGACATTTTACTTAAACTGCAATAGAATTGTTACTATTAAAAAAAATGAATAAAAATTAAAATAAAAATATTTTAATATTATATTTTAAAACAATAAAATTAATTTTTCAGAAAAATGGATTTTAAATTTATCAATTCTAAATTAGTTTATTTGTTATTATTTAATTTTATATGTAATTTAAGGAGTGAGATAGAGCAAAATGGTATAGTAGAAAATTGAAATATGGCTGATTTATAATTAATTCAGAAAATTATTGATCACATAAATTAAAAAAACTATGTTTATCATTCCTTATATTTTAATTTCTACTCATACTTTTTAATATAAACATAAAATTAATAATATTTTTACTTTAAACCTATAACTAATGAAGTCAACATATTAAATTTTTATAATGACATTGCTAAATCACTGCATCCTTTATCTCCAATAGAATTGTTACTGTTAGAAATGAAAATGAATTAATATCAAATTAAAATGAGATTATTTTATAAATTGTCGTAAATAATAAAATTAATTTTTCAGAAAAATGGATTTTAAATTTATCAATTCTAAATTAGTTTATTTGTTATTATTTAATTTTAAATGTAATTTAAGGAGTGGGATAATTAATTCAGAAAATTATTGATCACATAAATTAAAAAAACTATGTTTTTCATTCCTTATATTTTAATTTCTACTCATACTTTTTAATATAAACATAAAATTAAAAATATTTTTACGATAAACCTATAACTAATGAAGTCAACATATTTAATTTTTATAATGACATTGCTAAATCACTGCATCCTTTCTCTCCAATAGAATTGTTACTGTTAGAAATGAAAATGAATTAATATCAAATTAAAATGAGATTATTTTATAAATTGTCGTAAATAATAAAATTAATTTTTCAGAAAAATGGATTTTAAATTTATCAATTCTAAATTAGTTTATTTGTTATTATTTAATTTTAAATTTAATTTAAGGAGTGGGATAGAGCAAAATGGTTTAGTAGGAAATTGAAATATGGCTGATTTATAATTAATTCAGAAAATTATTGATCACATAAATTAAAAAAACTATATTTTTCATTCCTTATATTTTAATTTCTACTCATACTTTTTAATTTATACATAAAATTAATAATATTTTTACTCTAAACCTATTCCTAATGAAGTCAACATATTAAATTTTTATAATGACATTGCCAAATCACTGCATCCTTTATCTCCAATAGAATTGTTACTGTTAGAAATGAAAATGAATTAATATCAAATTAAAATGAGATTATTTTATAAATTGTCGTAAATAATAAAATTAATTTTTCAGAAAAATAGATTTTAAATTTATCAATTCTAAATTAGCTTATTTGTCATTATTTAATTTTAAATGTAATTTAAGGAGTGGGATAGAGCAAAATGGTTTAGTAGGAAATTGAAATATGGCTGATTTATAATTAATTCAGAAAATTATTGATCACATAAATTAAAAAAACTATGTTTTTCATTCCTTATATTTTAATTTCTACTCATACTTTTTAATATATACATAAAATTAATAATATTTTTACGATAAACCTATAACTAATGAAGTCAACATATTTAATTTTTATAATGACATTGCTAAATCACTGCATCCTTTATCTCCAATAGAATTGTTACTGTTAGAAATGAAAATGAATTAATATCAAATTAAAATGAGATTATTTTATAAATTGTCGTAAATAATAAAATTAATTTTTCAGAAAAATGGATTTTAAATTTATCAATTCTAAATTTGTTTATTTGTTATTATTTAATTTTAAATGTAATTTAAGGAGTGGGATAGAGCAAAATGGTTTAGTAGAAAATTGAAATATGGATGATTTATAATTAATTCAGAAAATTATTTATCACATAAATTAAAAAAACTATGTTTTTCATTCCTTATATTTTAATTTCTACTCATACTTTTTAATTTATACATAAAATTAATAATATTTTTACTTTAAACCTATAAATAATGAAGTCAACATATTTAATTTTTATAATGACATTGCTAAATCACTGCATCCTTTATCTCCAATAGAATTGTTACTGTTAGAAATGAAAATGAATTAATATCAAATTAAAATGAGATTATTTTATAAATTGTCGTAAATAATAAAATTAATTTTTCAGAAAAATGGATTTTAAATTTATCAATTCTAAATTAGTTTATTTGTTATTATTTAATTTTAAATGTAATTTAAGGAGTGGGATAGAGCAAAATGGTTTAGTAGGAAATTGAAATATGGCTGATTTATAATTAATTCAGAAAATTATTGATCACATAAATTAAAAAAACTATGTTTTTCATTCCTTATATTTTAATTTCTACTAATACTTTTTAATATATATACATATAATTAATAATATTTTTACGCTAAATATATTTTTAATGAAGTCAACATATTTAATTTTTATAATGACATTGCTAAATCACTGCATCCTTTATCTCCAATAGAATTGTTACTGTTAGAAATGAAAATGAATTAATATCAAATTAAAATGAGATTATTTTATAAATTGTCGTAAGCAATAAAATTAATTTTTCAGAAAAATGGATTTTAAATTTATCAATTCTAAATTAGTTTATTTGTTATTATTTAATTTTTAATGTAATTTAAGGAGTGGGATAGAGCAAAATGGTTTAGTAGGAAATTGAAATATGGCTGATTTATAATTAATTCAGAAAATTATTGATCACATAAATTAAAAAAACTATGTTTTTCATTCCTTATATTTTAATTTCTACTCATACTTTTTAATTTATACATAAAATTAATATTATTTTTACTTTAAACATATGTCTAATGAAGTCAACATATTTAATTTTTATAATGACATTGCTAAATCACTGCATCCTTTCTCTCCAATAGAATTGTTACTGTTACTAATGAAAATGAAGTAATATCAAATTAAAATGAGATTATTTTATAAATTGTCGTAAATAATAAAATTAATTTTTCAGAAAAATGGATTTTAAATTTATCAATTCTAAATTAGCTTATTTGTTATTATTTAATTTTAAATGTAATTTAAGGAGTGGGATAGAGCAAAATGGTTTAGTAGGAAATTGAAATATGGCTGATTTATAATTAATTCAGAAAATTATTGATCACATAAATTAAAAAAACTATGTTTTTCATTCCTTATATTTTAATTTCTACTCATACTTTTTAATATAAACATAAAATTAAAAATATTTTTACGATAAACCTATAACTAATGAAGTCAACATATTTAATTTTTATAATGACATTGCTAAATCACTGCATCCTTTCTCTCCAATAGAATTGTTACTGTTAGAAATGAAAATGAATTAATATCAAATTAAAATGAGATTATTTTATAAATTGTCGTAAATAATAAAATTAATTTTTCAGAAAAATGGATTTTAAATTTATCAATTCTAAATTTGTTTATTTGTTATTATTTAATTTTAAATGTAATTTAAGGAGTGGGATAGAGCAAAATGGTTTAGTAGGAAATTGAAATATGGCTGATTTATAATTAATTCAGAAAATTATTGATCACATAAATTAAAAAAACTATATTTTTCATTCCTTATATTTTAATTTCTACTCATACTTTTTAATTTATACATAAAATTAATAATATTTTTACTCTAAACCTATTCCTAATGAAGTCAACATATTAAATTTTTATAATGACATTGCTAAATCACTGCATCCTTTATCTCCAATAGAATTGTTACTGTTAGAAATGAAAATGAATTAATATCAAATTAAAATGAGATTATTTTATAAATTGTCGTAAATAATAAAATTAATTTTTCAGAAAAATGGATTTTAAATTTATCAATTCTAAATTTGTTTATTTGTTATTATTTAATTTTAAATGTAATTTAAGGAGTGGGATAGAGCAAAATGGTTTAGTAGAAAATTGAAATATGGATGATTTATAATTAATTCAGAAAATTATTTATCACATAAAATAAAAAAACTATGTTTTTCATTCCTTATATTTTAATTTCTACTCATACTTTTTAATTTATACATAAAATTAATAATATTTTTACTTTAAACCTATAAATAATGAAGTCAACATATTTAATTTTTATAATGACATTGCTAAATCACTGCATCCTTTATCTCCAATAGAATTGTTACTGTTAGAAATGAAAATGAATTAATATCAAATTAAAATGAGATTATTTTATAAATTGTCGTAAATAATAAAATTAATTTTTCAGAAAAATGGATTTTAAATTTATCAATTCTAAATTAGTTTATTTGTTATTATTTAATTTTAAATGTAATTTAAGGAGTGGGATAGAGCAAAATGGTTTAGTAGAAAATTGAAATATGGCTGATTTATAATTAATTCAGAAAATTATTTATCACATAAATTAAAAAAACTATGTTTTTCATTCCTTATATTTTAATTTCTACTCATACTTTTTAATTTATACATAAAATTAATATTATTTTTACTTTAAACATATGTCTAATGAAGTCAACATATTAAATTTTTATAATGACATTGCTAAATCACTGCATCCTTTATCTCCAATAGAATTGTTACTGTTAGAAATGAAAATGAATTAATATCAAATTAAAATGAGATTATTTTATAAATTGTCGTAAATAATAAAATTAATTTTTCAGAAAAATGGATTTTAAATTTATCAATTCTAAATTTGTTTATTTGTTATTATTTAATTTTAAATGTAATTTAAGGAGTGGGATAGAGCAAAATGGTTCAGTAGGAAATTGAAATATGGCTGATTTATAATTAATTCAGAAAATTATTGATCATATAAATTATTAGAACATTTTATTTTAATAATTTTTTTAATATTTAATTTTATAATATTTTAAATTTCTATCTAATAATTTTTTTTATTTTACATTCATACTTTTATAATATGGTATGAATAAATTATTTATTATAAATTTATCTATAATAATTTATAGTTTCTTTTATTAAACATTATTTTTTGATATACCTGCTAAAATCCAATTATAATCTTTATATTTATTTATCCTATAGCCATTTCAAGTCTTTTTAAAATAATTCTAAGCTATTATATATTATAATTTCTTATTTTGTATTTTCAAATTATTTTATTTAATTTAATTCACCAAATTCTATTAATTAATTAAAGTTTTCTTAAATTTTTTCTATTAATTTTTTGTTTTTTTCATTTTCTGTTATTTAAAAATTTTTTATTTCTTCATTATCTTTTACTTCATAATTATAATCAATCATATATTTTAATATATTTTCCAGATTGTTTTTATTCCATTCTTCTTTTTATGTTGTTCTTATAAACCAATCATAACAGTGTATACTATATAATATTTCCTTATTATAAATTTTTTATTTATAATCCTATTTAAATTCCTGAAATATTTTCTCTATATTTTATAATGCCATTGATACTTATTTTATTAATTTACTTTATTATTCCAATATTTTATTGTATATATCTTATTCTTCTTTCGTATTTTATATATTTTTTTAATTTATTATTTTTATAAAATTTTTTGTAATTTCTTGACATAAATTTAATAATGTTTTCATATTATTCTATATCCGGATTTTTATGTTCATGAACATCAGTAAATAGGCATTAATTACAGATTAATTTTCCCTTTTGTTTACATGAATCAAATTTGCAAACATATTCTAAAGTTTCGCCTTCATGCAACTATTTTAAATTTAAATTTAGTTAATATAATTTATTCTACCTAAACATCTATTTGTATTTACCGCACATACTGGTATTCTTTGTTTTAATAATGTTTTCTAATATTCTTAACATGTTAAATAAGTTGTATTTTATTCGGTTTAAATATTCTCCATATCTATGTTATAATTTATTATAAAATATATTATATTAATTTTGTGAATATATTATTTTAAACTTTATTATGTTAATTAATTAATTCCAATTATATTGATTTTTAATTAAGTATTATTGATTAGAAACTAATATTAAAACTACAATTGATTAATATTAAAACAAAATTATTATCTTTTTAAAATATTACAATAATAAAATTTTAATTTTTAAATTATTTTTATTATTTGTATAATTCTTAATCACAACTTTTTAATTCTTCATGATAATTATTTATGTAAATATTTATTAATATAATTTTTTTATTATATTAAAAATTACTTTTTTGTCTTTTCTTACGATTTCTTTTAAGTTTTTTTTGAATTTAATTTTTTTTTTTTTTTAATAATTAATTGATAATTTTATTTCCTTTATATATACACATATTTCATATATGGTACATTAATATTATATAGGTGTATATACTTTATATAATAATATGTCATTAATTAAGTATTATTCATGAGTGATCTATGTAATCCATAATTAATATTACCATTAATACGTATTATACGTATTTTATAATTGTATATATATATAATAATTATTTAAATACATTTTTAAATAGAATTAATAATAGTTCATTAAAACTTTTAAAATCTATCTATCTATTATTATTATTTTATACTATCATTTACTTTATTTATATGGTTAATATATTGACTATCTAGAATAAATTATACGTATCTGTTTGTTTTAATATTAATTTATAATTATATTTAATTAATTTTAACTTTTTATTTAAATAACTCTTTTAGTTTCTAAATATTAATTTTTCTTAAAAATTTGGATAATTTTTCTTTTTAAATTGAGGTAATTAGTAATTATACTTAAGTCATCTTAAAGAAACGTATTTTTCTATATTAATATATTTTTTCATTTAGTTTTAAAACTAGTAAAAATACTGAAATTGAAATTTATCATTTTTATATTTTTTAATAATATGTAAGAATAATATTTTTAAGAGATTTCAAATATTAATTTATAAATCAATTAAGTAAATTTCTTTTAGAAATAAAAATCACTTATTAGATAAATAAATTTATATGGGTACCCTCTAATTAATAGCATAACTAATCTAAATTTTTTAATATTCCAAGAAATCAAAAAAATATAGTAGGGTTTTCAAATTGTGTATAAACAATTTTATAGGGACACAGAATTCACTTCATACTAACTACTCTACTTCGAGTATACAACTTTAGATTATAGAATAAGCAATTTAGAATAATATAATGCCGATTTTATATATTTTAATAATAATAAATTTTATTATAATAAAGAAAAATTAAAAATGAATATTGGAAATCAATATATTCTAAAACATTTAAATATAATTATTTTAATATTCAAAATAAATATAAAAAAATCTATAAATATTATTTATTTTTATTTAATATTTTAGCAATTATTTCACAAATAAAAATAAAATAAATCATAAAAACTATTATTTAAGATTGGAAATTAAGATCACCCTTCAACAATTAATGCAGAATTTTCAAGGCTAGTACTTCAACATTCTCAAAATCGAATTTTAAAATCATTAAACGTGCATAATAATGATCTTAATTACTTAGTTTATGGGATTTCGGGAGGTGAAACAGAAGGAATTAACAAAATAATTTGCTCATTAAATGTAGAATATAGTCCTGTTCGGGAAATAGAATTTCAGAAACAGAACTACAAATACCAGATATTACAACCAGCTAAATAAAAAAGATAATAAAATTCTCCACAAAAACATCTCAATCACCAGCTGCAAAGCTAGTAACCGTAAGGAACATCAAATCGAGTTTTGGATTTCTATGATTTAATATTTTATTTTATTAATTTTAGCTGAGATAAACTCAAGGAACTAATAAATCGTGCATCGCCACCAATATCAGCAATATTAGAATCAAATGATATATTTTAAATATCGATACTAAGTTCTAGTTATGGAGATTTTTCAAACATGATAGCTCCTTCGCTTGAAGCCTAGTTACCAGAGAATGCTGTATTGGTAATTTTTAGAGAAATTTCACTTTGATCTAAATTTCTATTTTTATTTAACTTGTAATTTTCCTCTATTTTATACTAAGGGTCCGCCTTTCGTGATATGATAATTTTATAACAATGAAAGTACTTCAGTTATTTAATGTAAGTTAACAGTATTATTTCAAAATACAACGTTGTCTATGTTTAATTTTTGGCCATTATAGATAAACATGCCGCCACCCTGTTCAAAAGCTTTATTTTCTTAGTATATAACATTATTGAGGAAAATTTATTAATTTTTAAAGAAAGTCTGTTATTTTTTATCATGGTGTTTTTGATTTATAAAGATTGTACTTGTGTTATAAAAAGTCCTCCTCCAAAATCATTTGCCTCACTTCCTTATACTAAAAAATTGTATATAACTATATCTTCTGCCTTATCAATATACATCCCTCCCCCTCGTATTACATACCAGTCCATTTCCATTTTGTTATTTTTAATGCAATCGATTTTAGGTAAGCTGAAACTGAGCTTTCTATGCAAATTCCTTCTCCTTTTTCTTCCGAAAAGTTATTATTCATTGTTAAATTTGAAAAGTAAATAAGGGATGAACTATATATGAAAGCCCCTCCTCCTTTACTTTTGGTTTGATTATGACTTATTTCACTTTGCTAAATTATTATTTTGGTGTTATTTAAGTAAAGAAAAACTCCGCCTCCTTATTTTTATACAGCTCTGTTATTATTTATTTAAAATAAGAAAATTGTTAAGTTAGAACTTTCCTGAATTTCCATTCCGCCTCCATTATATACAGCAGAATTATTTAATATTTTTCCATCGCTAATTTAGGATTTTGCAATATTCCTATAAGATAATCCCCCTCCGTTTTGGTTGGCTTAATTAAATTCCACAATAATATTAGTTATATTGAAATTGATTCCATTTTCTATATAGACTCCTCCCCCTTATTTAGCCTTATTTTTCGAAATATTTACATTTTAAATCGTGATATTTTCTCCTTAAATAATGGATAATGCACCTCCTAAGCTATTTTCATCTATGTTATTTGTCAGGGAATTCTTAAAAAACACGACTATTAAAAAGTAATATTAATATTATTATATATTTAATAAATATCTAAATAAATATTTAAATGATAAAAAGTTACAATTTTTTATGTAATTGGCATAAATTCCCCCGCCAGTTTATAGAGCATAATTGTTGCTGATTTCAACATTCTCAAAAGTAACATTCTATGATTAGGTAAACATAATTCCTCCTCCTTAACTAGCCGAATTATTGACAATTAATCCATTTTTTATTTGTGACCTGGTAATTTCAATGTTCATCCCACCTCCAATTAAGGTAGATGTATTATTAACAATAACAAACTAATTGAAGGATACATCAAGAGATTTAATGACTAAAATACCAGCAGCTGATCTTGATTCACATTAATTATCCCGAATCGTCAGATTTATGTGATCAACAAATTCTCCATTTTCCAAAGTATAACCGGCATTGCTTTTCCCATTTCTATTTTTAATTATTGATACATCCTGCAGAGATGCATTTTAAATATTTAGCAAGAACAGACCGGCATTCGTTCCCGCAGAAAAGGTGATTTGAATGGTTATATTTTTAATTGTCAGATATTGAGAATATAATATGGAAAAACAACCTTTTGATATATTAACTGAATTATCTTAAAATACTAAATCTTGCATTACGATTGTGTTAGAATATTATACTACGAGACCTGCAGTTAAGGGAGATCTGTTATTTATAAAAATAGCACCCTTTATCAAATGATTATAGCATATAATAAGAGAAACTCCTCCTCCTTAAATTTTAAGTAATTATATAATAAATTGTTGTCAAAAAACAAGTTAAAAAAATTCCTCCATTTGCACTCAGAGTATCTGAAACTTCATTATTTATAAATTGGTTTTCTATCATTTAGATTCCCACAGTTTCATATCCAGAATATCCTCCACCCGTCAATACCGCATAGTTTTATTCAAATAAGTTATTTCTAAATTTTTTTTGTAATAAATTCCAATTTTAAATTTTTCTAAAAATATATTTTTGAGATTATTAATTATTCATCCATTGCCGGTTATTTTAGGGTCTTATCTATTACCATAATTTAATAATTAAAAAAAAATTATCATAATTAATTTATAGCTTTTAGTTAATTCTAATAATTTAGAATAATATGATAAATGAATAAATTTTTAACTAGAATATAAGCAAATTTATCTTTTAAATCTAAAATAATCATTCTTGTATTTAGAAAATTATAGAATTGAACTAACAATTTATAATTTGTATATTAATAATTACTAAGTTATCATAATTAAATAACCAAATTATATTTTATAATAAAAGGATTTTTTAATTTATTATATAGTTTTTATATATATTTTATAAATATAATATGCATACTATTTATTATTTTTCTAAACGTATTATTTATTGATCATACTCTAAATTCTTCACAAATTTTCCCCACATTTTTCATTAATTATTTTAGAATAAACCAGCGAAATTTTCGGACTCAGATTTAAAAAGAATTACAAAGAGATATTTATATTTAATATTAAAAATTAAATTCAAAAGAAAATGTTTAATATTTAAAGCTGTTTTATGTCTTTATATTTTTATTTTAGAATTAATATCTAAGAATTAGCTGCTGTACAGGTTTTTTCATGAGTAAAATATTAAATTAATTTTGATTTAATTCGACTATATATAATGAATATAAATCACACTTCGTTTCTTGTAATAAAATTAAGTAAAATAATAAAAGTTCTTGAACAATATAACTATATTTTACTTTCTTTCTAGTGGGTCAGTAATTTTAAAACTTGAATATATAAATAATAAGATTATACAATTCTAATTTATTAAACTTTTTTTACACTAAATCTTGAGGTTTTCAACTATTTTTATTTTTGAACTTATGGAAAAATGGTTAAAGTAAGGTTGTATTTCCCCACAAATTTAAATTTGAAGTTTTTTTTAATATAAAAATAGATAAAGGAAAAGGAAAATTAGAAAAAATGATATAATTAATAAAATATATCACAAAATTTCTAATTTTTTTACCAAAATAATAAGCACTATTTGCATAACCTATAATCTCTATTTATAAATTTTGGAATTTCTAATGATATAATTGATATTATTTGTATATTAAATTAGTATTATAATTTTCTATCATGTAATGTGAAATCTTAAATTGTGGTAACTTATGATTTCTATAAAATCTGTTTATTAAATTTTATATATTGAACAATATAATGCTTTAAATAAAGTATGTTTGTGAAAATAAAAATTAGCTTGAATACAATTTATTTATTTTTAAACATTCATTCTTTAAGTTGGTTTTTATTTTTGCGGGAAAACTATTGAAATAAAAAATAAAAAAATTAACCTAATAATTAACCATACATTGATTATTATTTTAATAGAAATTTTTGCACACACTCACTTATTCACATTCTTAAAAGCATAAATAAAGAATTTATAAAACAAATAATTTATTAAACTATATAAAAATTACTAAATAAATACCAAATTCATTACATCTAGGTCAAGAGAATTATTAATAATATACATAATCAAGTCAAATCGTTAATAAAAAAAAAAAAAAAAAAATTATAATAAAATAGAATATTATTTTAAAAAGAAAAAATGCAACTCATATCAGCTAAACAAGAACACCTGCATTCTCACCAATCACCGTATCTTATGGTAAAGGCCCATCCTCTTAGAAAGTACTGTTTAAAGCCAATGTCAACAACATCCCTTACTTTCAAAGAAGGCTAGTAGCAATCATACAATTTGTAGTAAGAATAATAGCAAGATGATTTCTCAACCAAAAAAATAAAAACCTCTAATGATCTCGACGTTACGAGTTAGAATAGTCTTGACTCCAGCTTTGGAGACCTTTCTCACTCAAAAGAAAATGTCGCTGCCAATGGATAGTAGGAAGAATTGAAAAAGAAATAGCCTTAAATTTTGTTCAAGTAACCCAATCTAAAGAAGATCTACTTTTAAAAAAAGCGCTCAAATTTGCTAAGCATGCCGAAAAATATTTCCTTTTTCACTGTTAAAAACCACGAAAAACCTTTTTTTACTAATAAAATTTAGGAGTTTCGAAATCAATTAACGAGTAAAGTACATAAGATACAAGTTTGAAGGTACTATTTTTAATTTATTTTTTTACTATTGGGAAAAGTGTGTTTTTTTTTTTTGTTACTTTATTCATTTATTAAATATAGTGTAGCTATTATTATATAGTACTTTAATAATTAATTAAATCTATTACACATTTTCTTATTGAAAAGTAAATAATAATATTGGAAAAAATTAATTTTTAGAGTAAGTTATTTTTCAATTTGATAATATTTATTTGAATTTAAAAGTTACTATTTACATAGTATGTTAATTTTATAATTATTATAATTACTATATAATCAAAATTGTTGAAAAAAATAAATTAATTAATTAATTTATTTAAAATAAAAACTATGAGATCAACTCATAGCCAATAATAAATAACTATTAGATTGATGCAAAAACAATAATTTAAAATTTTTTTATTAGGACCTGTCAAAAGAAGACACCCACAGAGAAAGTGATGAAAGTGAAGAAGAGTAAAAATTTAAAAATCCCTCATCAAATTAGTAAAATTCCAGTTGTACAGCATCCGCCTCTCCAAAAGACATTTTTTACCAACAGTAATAATAGACTAAACGATTCCTTTAATAATAAAATTAGCAATTGCACTCTTAGGGCGGGAAATTGAAGCAATTCCAACAAATTTTAAACGACACTTTTCCCAGCAAAAGCCAAAATACTAGTGCAGATTAAAAATCGTAAACCCCAGCCGCCCAGAACCAGGGTAACAATAACATTTATTCGAACTAATGGTAAGAGTACTACAGTCGAGACTTATTGTCTACAAGTTCTTAGCAGAGCTAAAGTAAAAGGAATAACTTCTTCCTATCTGTGAATCAAAATAGCAATAACAACACTAGCAACTTGAAATCGCAACAGGCCCTCTTGTTATAGCAATAATAGTCTCAATAGTAATAACAAAACGTATAGTTGCAAGAAAAGTTTGAATAACTGAAAATTAAGGAGCAAAGTACTGGAGAAGACTAGAAGTAAAATTACTATGCAAATTATGGTACTATGTAAAAGAAGAGAATGTCTGAAGATTTCAAACTGGATTAGCAAGATATGGTATTTCTTACCAAGCTAACTATGAACCCCAATTTTAAAAACGAATTGCTTTACATTTTCAGAGAAAATGCCACTTCATTCTCCCTTAATAACGTCTCGAATATAGATGAAAGCAAAATGACCCCTATGGAAAAAGTAACTAACAATTTTTTTTTGGTCATTTTTTTAAACTATTACGTATTATTTTAGCTGACTTACTACAAAAAGCAGACAGAACAGTTGCTGAAATTCATTTCCAATGGAGTTTTGAAAAGGGATTGCAAAACTGGAAATCCAGAAATTGTATTTTTCAACATAAAGTAAGCCTTTTCCAGTTCGAAGTCCAAAAGTACCTAAACTTCTCATGTATTACCAGAGTCAAAGAAAGACTACACCATTGTATTGGACTTAGATGAAACTCTGATTCATTCTAAATTTCTAGTAAAATTCTAATTATATTAAAAAATAACATTCCAAAAAATTAAATTTTACCCTTTTTATCCAGCTGAACTACGACGATCCTGATATGGAATCAGATGACAGGTGCATTATGTATATAAGACCTTTTGCTTACGAATTTTTGAAAAATTTGAGCGAGGTAGCTGAACTTGTCGTTTTCACTGCTGGTACTAGAAACTATGCTGAATAAGTAGTTAACATTTTAGACCCTGAGAGACGCCTCATTTCGCACATTCTTAGCAGAGAACATTTGACATATAGTGATGAAAGCAGAGGCTGTTACTACAAGGTAAGCAATTTGGCTTTTATTTTAAATTGGGAAAAATTTATTAAGAATTAATTTTGCTATTATAGGACCTTTACAAACTGGGCCGAAACATGCAGAAAACTATTTTGATTGACAATGACCCCAATAATTTCTTTAATAACAAACTGAATGGGTACTAGATTAAGGACTGGAGAGGAGAATATGAAGACATTGAGTTGTAAATTTTGCAAGCCATTCTCCTACTGTTTGTTAGATCCAACAGAGACATGAGAGAACTCGGTAGCTACTAACTGATGGTGCGAAATGGAAACCAAACTAAACCCATAGGGAGAAATAATTGAAAAATCTAAACTGAAAATTTATCTCACTCTGGTATAACAATGAACAATTTTTTCTATTACATTATTTTATATTATTTATTACTAACTAACATTATTATATTATGATAATTAAATTATTTATCAAATTTATATTACACTATTTATCAAATTATTATATAAATATTTACATTAAATAACTGTTACGATTTATTAATTATTAATATTTTATATATTAACTTTATTAGTGATAGAAAAATATAATTAATATTCTTTTTTTTTTTTGTACAAAATTCTATCTACTTAAAATTTACAATAAAATGTAATTTATATTAATTTGTAACAATTAATTAACTCAAATGAAATTGATTAATAAAAACAATGCATTAATAAAGTAATAGACAATAAAACCACAATAATATCAATTCAATAAAAAGGAATATTTATTTATATACATAATAAATATAAAGAACACATAATAATACTAATATAAGAGAATTTGATTTATTGGTTCTTTTTATTATTAAAACAAATTCTATAAGCAAGTAGCAATAAGAGTTAACTATTTGAAAATAAGCAATAATTATTTGAACTAAGCATTTCAAATTTTAGTTATTCGTCAAGCATATTCCTATCATAATAATAACAATTAATATAAAAAATGAGTTCAAGAACTGAAGATCATCGAAACACATATTTAGAAAAATCGAAATGGATGGTGCAATATCGAAGTACAGCAATTTTAAATGAGCAATTATAAAATGTAATTTCTATAAGATATAATCATAAAAATTTGAAATGAAAGTGAAGATTTATTCTTTTGTTTTTAAGTTATAAGATCCTAAATGGAATTTAGAAAGTTATGAAGAAATTGATTAGTAATTCTAAGAAATGTGCGAGGAATACAAGGAAAAAATAACTGATAAACCAGTATATCAAAAAGGCGAATAGGATAGTAATACACTAAATGTTTTTCATTATTAAAGTTTATAATTTTTTAATATTTTATTACTAATAAATCTACACTAGTTAATCCTTGTTTTTTTTAATAATCTAGATTTAACATTTTGAGAACAAACAAACAGCATAAATCACTTGTTTTACAAAAAAATTAGCAAATGTTAAACGAACTTTAAAAGTAATTCGGAGCATTGTAAGGTATGGGTTCTAATAATTAGTCTTAATAATAGCAAAGCTAGTTACAAAGTTAGTAGTAGTAGTAATAATAAAAACAGCAATCGATTTATTCCCAAAGTTATTTGTCTCCTTCTTCCCAGACGCCTCTTAATATGACAATGAAGTCGAGTAAGGGCACAAATTCTGGAGTTTTTTCGTTTTCCAGAAAAAATCCTTCATAAAAATAGCAAGTAGGTGCTTCTAGGTTTCAGTAAAAAAAATATAAAAATTTAATAAATTTTAAAATAACAAAAACATAATTTTTAGGCCTTAAATTTAAGCAAAAGAATTAAAATCGAACTTGAAAAGTAGCAATAAAAATAATTAATTGCAGCATTAAAAACAACCCAAAAAAGTAATGGAAAGACATTCGATGGATTGTTATCCCAGAACGGAGGACGGCATTAAAACCAGAGAAAGGAGAAATAGCAGTTAGGATTCACAAATTGAATAAACTGTGCAAGAAGTAACCGAGCGATTGCAGTTCAAAAGCTACAAATAATTTAAAGAATACAAGCATAAGAAGAATAGAAATGTAAAGCTGACTGAAGAGGAAATTTAAAGAGAAGAAAAACTAACCAAAAGCAATGCCTGGAAAAACAAACATGAAGAAATTTAAATGAACTTCAGAAGCAAAGACCCCAATGTAGAACATAATATTTATCAGCACTCAAAAATGCAACTCGATCAAACGAATCCAGAAGTTGATCTGTTTGGCAGTGTAAATAATTAAACAAATTAATTAGAGTACAATTATTATTATTAAAAAGTTAATTATTGATATTGATTTATTATAATAAGCATTCAGTCACGATCCTATTTTAGGCTCTTTTGGTTAAGGAACTCAAAAACAATTTTGGAGTTAAGTTGAATATAGATTCTGGGGTTCCGATTTCTGACAAAATTATTGAGATTTTCGGAATAAATATGAATTTCTTGAAATCACTTAAAGCGTAAAATAAAATAATTGTTTAGTTATATGTATTCTTAAAATTTGTACGTAATAAAAGCGAAGGGGAAAGAAGAGAGTACATCTTGAAGGTGATGGAGGCGAGAATTGAAATGATAATGAATGAACAAAAATAGGAATTGAAGCAAAGGGAAAAGAAAAACGAATAAGAGGAAAAGTAGAAAAAAATTCAGAAGGAAAAAGACGTTGAAGAATAGCAGGATTTTTTCCACTGGTTTAATGTAAAAACAGAACACAAATCTCTGAAGAAAAAGCTGAGGGCTCTCATAATTTAAAAAATGAATGAGTACCAAAACCATTTGAATTTGATACAGCACTACAAATAGTCGCAGAGCATTTAGAGTTCTGGATAAGAAAATTAACTAGAAGAATTAAAAAGGCTAGGCAAAATCGCACTAAATGAAATTCCCATTATCAATACCAGAATTCTGATAGAAAGTAGCAAAAAATATAATAATATTATATTTGATACATATTTATTTTTTTATTTATTTATTTATTAATTAGAAATGAATCCGAAAGAAGGAATGATGTTGAAGAAGTTAGACACTGGAAACCAAAAAAAATGTTAGAGCAAGAAGAACTAAACACTTAGAAAAAGCAGGAAATTTTCAACAACTATGCAGAGAAGGAGCTCACGGAATAATAGCAATAAAATCAAGACGAAGACTTTTAAAAGAGGAAAAATCAAGGACTGTTGATGCAAAAACACTAAGTAGAAGAAGAAGAAGAAAAGGAAGGCTTTCAATGGACTGATGTAAATAAAACATTTTGAAAGTTATTGTTCTATTATTAAACTTCTTTTTTAAAGGAATTGGAAGAACAATTCTAAGCCAACAAAAGTAAAGCCAAAAAAAACTACTTCGATGATATTCCCACTTCGGACTGGCAGGAACTGGGGTACCTACCTTTGGTGCAGAAGTACAATTTAGAAAGCAAAAAATAAGTCCGTCGAGAAGTTATGCTGAAAAAGTATGCAGAGGGTAAAATATCAAATAAAACTAAATTATTTTGAAACAAAAATAATTCATTAAATTGCCATTATTCTAAAAGGGGAATCGCTCACAGCTTAGGAAATTAAATTCATTGCTGATACTTCGAAGTTATTAAATCAATGTCTTGATAAGGAGTTTTTGTCTCACTCGCTTAAGAATTTGGAAAAAGACTCACTGCACTTTTTAGAGCTGAATTTGGCCGAAAATATCATTCAAAACTATTAAAATATGAAAGTTATGATAAAAAATGTAAAAATTATTTCGTTTTTTTTTTAATTTTGTTTTAATTCATTTTAATTGTAATAAAGGCTCGAACAAACTATGTTAAAGAAAAAGTGAAATAATTGTAGAAATAAAACCGAGAAGCTAGCAAGGCTTACATAAAAGAAAAACAAAGTCAGGAAAACAAAGAAATTTACAAAAAAACGGCGCATTTGATGGCTCATCAAGTCAAAAGAGTTGAAAAGAGAAAGGATATCATTTTTGCCTATTAAAACAATTTTTTTTCCGAATGTTTGTTAACTCTATGAAAGAAATACGTAAAAAAAATAAAATAAATTAATAAGATGAAACTGAACGAAATTATTGATTTTTTATATTAGTTAAACAAGTCAGACTTAAAAAAGAAATCGAAATGGAAGAACTCAAAAAATAAGGCATAAATATAGCTGAAATTCAAAAGTATGACAAGATTATGGAAGCTACTGAAGAAGAAAAACGCCAAAAATAAGATAACGCCATGTTTAAATTAGCTTTTTAAAAAGTTTTGGAAGAAAACAATGAAAAAAAACGTTTGAAAATTCATGTAATTTGCTTTATAAAATTATGAAAAATAAAACAATTTAGAAATATAAACCATTTTTCGTTTTTTAGAGAATCCATCCCCCTTCGAAGGTCCCCCTATTTCCGAAAAGAGAGGAAGATGAAAGTAAAATAAAAAATGAAAATAAAAACATTAATTAAATTTTATCTATTTATTTATATTTTAAAGCTCCTGAGCAGGAACTCTAGCGCATGAAGCCCAGAATTATGTACATGGAGAAAAAAATACAAGAGTTTAAGTTGGGAACCAGGTCTCATTCAGAAGCTAGGATTTAGCCCAATTTTGTGCAGTTTTATTCCAATGGCCCGATTACCGCTAAGCCAAGTTATGTAAAAAAATTAAAAATTAAAAAAAAGTAATAAAATTCATTTTAAAATGTTCCAGATTTCACAAAATTTCGATTATAAACCGATGAATTCAGAAGATGAAAAGAAGGTTGAAATTCTTATAAAACGATTCAAACAATATAAAATGAGAAATGTAGTCAATCAAATGAAAACTAAGCATTACAATCAGCTCTACAAGGAGCACCAATAAAAGCTAAATGATTTGAGTAAATTTAATTTAACTTATAATAATAGAAAAAATAGCTGCATTATTATTATACATTTTTTAGGTAAAGCTAAATACCTAAACTACGCAACTGATCACTTTATAAGTCGCTACAAAAAACTGAAAAGAGGAGCCAAGACAAGTAATTCATAATCTAATTCTCATTCTCCAGAGAGAGAAAGAGAATACATAGTCGATTCAGTTGACGAATAATAAAGGTAAAGCTTATTCTAATATATTTTTTCATATTTAATTAATTTGTTTTTAACTAAAATTAGTAGCTAAAAACCGAATTTGAAAAACAGCAATTACCCATTCATTCAAAGAGGCAATAATACGAACTAGTCTTCTATTTCATGGTCGACAGTGAACAACCAAAACAATATGGAGCGATTCCATACAGCCACGGGGAAAGTTAAGAGCGTTTATTGTAAAAAAAATTATTTTTAATTTTAAAATTAATGGTTTTTTTGTTAGAACCGATGGAGATTATTACCTAAACACTTCTTCGGCACAAAAACAATATCGAAAACCAAAAGTAAAAATTGAGTTTGGGGGAGACAGCAATTAAGCTTCGCAAATTGACCCTAACAAAACAGCCAGTTCCTGCCATTTCATGTAGATTGTGACTCCGCCGAAAAACTCCAAAAAACTCAGTGTGCAAAGCAAGATATAGGCCAAATTATAAAATCTAATGGATACAACAGAAAATTTAACAAAAACTATGGTCCAAAACAGTAAAAAAAAGCTAATTAAATTTCGTTTATTTAACAAATTTCATTTAATAATTATTTCCAAGGTCCATTAACTACGGAAACACTGGGTTTTTAATGACTCAGCTGAAATTAAAGTATCAAACGCTGCTGAATGCTGCGAAAAGGAAACAGTTTTAAGCTGTGAAGTTCGGGAAGTTTGAGTACACTCGAGAGGATTTGCGATAACTTGATGGGGAAAAATGCTGTGCTCTTTATTACACCGTTCTAAATAATGACATCCCTTTCGTTGAGTGGCTCGTTAAGAACGGAGCTGATGTCAATCAAAAATCTTTGAATAGCGTAACACCTTTGCATTTGGCATTTCGAAAGGACCATTTAGAAGTAATATTATTTTAGATATTATCGTTGAGATGATACACTTTTAAGATAAATTTTAAATTTTTTAATTATAATAAAATTTAGTGCATTGGAATTCTCCTTGAGTACGGAGCTGACTTAAATATTTTGAACGCTGAAGGACTGACGCCACCAGGGCTAGCGAAGAACTCTACTTTGAGATTGTTGAACTTAGAAGAGGCTGTAATTGTTTTATTTATTTGTAATTTTTTTTATTAACAAATTTCTCACTATGTTTCATTGAAGGTGATTGTTTCCAAGACGGGGGATATGAATTTCGATAACAATTTACTTTTGAGGCAGAAGTTGCCGAATGAATTCAAAGACGGGAGAATTTAGTTAAGGAATTTTTATCCTTTGATTCAAAATCAGAGAAGATAGGAAGAAAAGCCCACCATTTAGATAAAAGAATACACCTCTATGTGAAAAAACAATTTTTTTTTATAATAAATCTTTAAATTTTTCTAGTTTTATATTAAAATATATTTATTATTCATTTATTTATTGTACAAATTTTTATAAATAATTTCATTCTGTTTTTCTCTCATTTATTTTTTACAGAAATTAAAGTATGCATAAACCCAAGTCCAATATCATCAACATAAGTGCTTTGCTCATCAAATTCAACTATCAAAAGTTGTTTATAAAATATAAATCAAAATTTAAGCAATTTAAAACAAAATACATTCATATTAATTAGAAGAAGAAGAATTGTTTGATTTGGCATTGATTGCCTGCTGCTTTATCAACGTTTCTTTCACATTTTCAAGTTAAGCATAGTTTTCATGACATAAATCGCTTAAGTCTTCCCCTCCCCAAACGAAACAATTTCCCAAATCTATTAAATTTTTTATTCAATTATCATAATCATCTAGTTGGTTAATTTACTTGTAATCACTGCAGATCGATCAAAATTTGCCTTTATTTTAACAGGGAATTCTCCCTCTTTTAGGGGTAATTGCACTAATGTTGGAGAGCATAAATCAATTTCAAAATCTGTATTTACAATTAATGTCATTAAAGATTGATGGTATATTATAATTAGCATTACCTGGTTGACGACATAGTTAGAAATGAGCCGCAGATCCGAACACATACACATTTCCTTTATTACTCAAAAGAATGTTATGACTTTTCCCGCAGGCCAAATCTACTATTTATTCATCATCTTCTTACATATTGCAAAAAATTTGTTGAAAAGAGTCGCACTTTATTACATTAAATTATCGATTTTCAATCATTACTTAATATTATAATATGTAATATTACTTCAACTTTATTCAAATTTGAAGTTCCACACTGACCTTTATTATTGAATCCCAAACTATATAAGTTTCCACTTTGACACAAAAATAACGAGTGATGGAAACCAGCAGCTACTTTCACGATAAATTCGTTTGGAATTTCCATATACATCGGCATTTAGTAAAAATCAACTTTTTGTTAATTTATGGAATTTATTAAAATCACTTGAATTTTCAATATAAATATAGAAATATTACTTACTTAACGCATTCATTTTCTTTCCGGAATACGAAGTGGGCACAATTTGGCTCCAGTTGGCTCTTCCACATCCAAAAACGGTGCCCTATTCTGTATTAAACTAAAATTAAAAAAATTCTACACAAAAATGTTAATTACTGCTTACCTGTGAGAAGAATCGAATGTTGGAAACCAGTAGCCACCTATAGTATTTTTAAGTTTTATTGATTTATTTGTATTTATTCGAATCCGAATCTGAATTTGAGATCATTTACGCCCAATTATCCTTTGTAATTTTCCCCCATTCCATAAGCTCTTCCGTCCTCTGTTAATTTTTTCAATGTTTAAATCATTTTTTAAATCTAAAATTAATTGCAAATATTAAGGTACCCGTCGTAAAGAAAAGGAAAGACCCTCCCACAGAAATATTCTTCGGAGTTACCTTCATAATGTGTTCAGCGTTCAAAAGACCCGCGGGTTCTTATCCGAGTCTAAGTCCGAGAGTTTTCCCTGCGAATAAAGAGTTTCTTTACCACCATTATGCTAGTTTTGGAGCTCTTTTATAATAACTTAGCACTCTGGTAGTTGTCAAACTGTCCAAAACATACCCCCAATGCAAAATTTACCCGTCATCTTTTTGTATAATAAATACATTTATTTTATTTTATTTTAATTTAATTATTTTTATTCAATTATACCTAATTTGCAATAAGACTGAGAGAAATGAGCTTCAAGTTGCGTAACATTTTTACCTATTAATTGGGGTATTTATTCAAATTGTGCCGCATTTTTATATCCATTTTCTAGTCCCAGTTATCCTAAAAATATTTTAATTCACGATTATTGCCTATATTGCAGTTGTTGATATTGAAATTTATATTAAAATTATTTTAATATTTCAATTAAAATAAAAAATATTGCTTTAGTATATAAAATTTACCCATAAAATTCAATCCTCTTGCCAAAACCTTCATTATTATGCTCTAAATTTCTGTATACTGTTTATGATACTTTTACTTTTTTATTTGAGAATAAGAATGTTTTTATTTTTATCGTTATTTGATAGTTATAAGTTGGTAGGTAGGTAGATAAAAAAATAATAAATTACTAATTAGAGCTTGTGGATTTTAATTATTTTAATTGAGGCCGAAATCAGCTTTTATTAAATTTTTTTACAACTCTGATTTCCTTCCATCCATTTTGCATACATTTCCAGGTCTTATAATAAAATAATTAATTAATATATTACTCTGTAGCAAAATAATAAATTTGCTTCTAAAATAAATAATTCATAATAAAAAAGAAAAAATCAACAAATCGAAAAAAGTAATTATATAAAAGTATAAATAGTTTGAATTGGGCAAATACTAAAAATGGGAAGAAAAATCCACGAAGAAGAAGACGATGAAATCGAAATCGAAAGAGAAGTTCCTACATAAAAAAGGCAGGAGCCAAGAAAATTAAAAGAGAAAAATTGATTTAAAAGACAAGTAAAATTGAAATGGAATCAGGAACTAATTCCTTTAAAAAAATGAGAGAAAGATCGAAAAAAGTAAAAGAAGAAACTCTCAAACTCAAATAATAGCATAAAGAAGCTGAAAATCCACAAATTCTTAAAAAATTCATGAATACTCTTAAGAGTCAATAAAATACCCAAGAACAACAGGTTAAAAATAATAAACTTAAAAGCAAAGCAAAAAAATTGACGAAAAAAGAAGTTTAGAAAAATAAAATTGCTAACAGATTAGTAAATTCTTATATTTTTAATTCTATTATATTAAATTATTTTAATAATAAATTTCGATTGTTTGTAGAATTTCAGAAAATATGTTGACAACTTAAAAAGTAATATTAAAGTAAATGATCCCAATGAAAATAGTTTGGAATAAGCAATGAAATTTGAAGGATTTGATTCTGAATTTGATAAAATGGAATACGAAAACAAGAAAGATATAGCTCAACTTAAATACGTAGAAGCATAAGGAACTGCAAACAAATAAAAAACTAAAATACAGTAAATTTTAATAAATTGACTTGTTAATTATTAAATTTTTTATTTTATAGAAACACCGAAATTTCTAGAATGAAAAAAGTTTTAACATTTTAACCATTTTTAAATGATCCTTTGGCTGCTATTAGGTAGCATATTACTAATAGTTAGAAAGCTAAATGATTTAGCAAAATATATATATTAATTTAAAATTAAATGCAATAAAAATTATAATTATTAAAATATAATGAGAATTTATTTTATGCTCTAAAAAATATTATAATAAATTCAGTTTTCAGCCTTACTTAGTAGAAGTTCTACTCATATTTTAAATAGCAAAATATAAATAAAATTATTTGAAATCATCCAAAATTTATAGAATATTTGAATACCTATTTATTATAAAAAAAAGGGGGTCTCGAAGTGATTCAATGAAAATATTTTTTTTATTTTAAAAATTTATTCTTATAAAATTTCTTATAATAATGAATAAAAAATAATATATATTAATGCAACAATATTACTAATATTTAAACATTAAATACCTTCAACGTAAATAAAGGATATTAGGGCCTATAAAGAGCTAACACAAAACAAACCTCTAGCCTTAATATGTTTGATTACAAAAATGCACAAATGTCCGTTTAAAATTAAAATAATAGGTAGTTGTGTAAATAAAATTTAATATTATTAGTATATTTATAATAAGAAATTACTTCTATTAAGTAAAAAAAGTAATCAAACGCGCCGTGAATAAATTAAAACACGAAAAAAAATAAAAATAAAAATATAAATAAAAGCAAATTTAAATTACAAAAACAATAAAACATTTAAAATCAAAATTAAACTGATAAATTAATTATGTCTTGTCTCAACGAAAGCCAGAAAATTATTTAAAAAATATAGAAGATATTTTATATTGGTTTCCTTCTGCCAGCAAAAAGAAGCAAAGACTCTTGTCCAATAAAAAAAATCTCCAAACAGATAAAGAAAATCAGCCTTTGAATTGCCTGGAAAACATATAGAATATAAATGACAGCCAAAAGCGCAGCAATTATAGCAATAAAAACGATATATAAGTTTCCAAAAGAATTAATGGTTTTTCAGCAATAAACAAAGCCAACAAGTACAATAATAATAATAACAATAAGCGAAACATATAATTGGCTTAAAATAATCAAAAAATGTTTGAAAAAATCGTAGAAGAACAAGAAAGTTTTAGTTACAATTCTTAAGATGAAGACAATTATGAAAATTAAGAAGATGATTAAGAAGAAGAAAATTAGAACTTGAAGGAGTATATATAAGGCAAATTGGAAGAAATCAGAGAAGAGGCGGCCAGGTGTCAAGGGTTTTTGCACGAGGGAGCCACTTGCGAATTCTCAGAAAAACACTAGGAAGAGCAAATTAAAAAGGCTGTTGACTTTATTGGAGAAATGGAAGAAGAATTACAGTTGAAATAACAAAAAATTTAAGAAATGGAACACGCTTTGTAAGAAGCGTAATTGGAAAAAAAGAATTTGGAAATTTATTTAGAGCAGTAGGAATACATGGACAGAGAAAACCAAGATGACAAAAGAAATTGGCACGAATTCCAACAAGAACAGCAAAATCAACACAATTTAAAATGCAAAGAATTGGAATCCAGTTTGTAAGCTGTCTAGAGCGAAAAGGCTCATTTGGAAGCCCAGAATAAATAACTTCTCGTTGAACTCGATGAACACAAATTTTCGCTGGGGTCGTATAAGGAAAGGGTTAGAGAAATGAAGGTAAGAATTTTAATTAATTTTTTGTTTTTTGAAATTATAAGTTTCTAATTTTCTTTGAACAGATCAAATTGTTTTAAAGACAGCAAAGCCAGAAATTTTAAATGCAAAAACAACTTATAAGAAGAGACTCTACTACACCAGAAACTTTAGAAATTTTCAACAATTTGAGTGACAGCACAATTCTGAATCATAATAACAATAACAACAACAACAATAAAAGTGATGAAAAAGGAAGTGATAATGATGAGGAGGAAGAAGAAGAAGAGGAATAAGTTGTTGGGTCTGGGATCTTATTTTAAGTGCAAAAAGTACACAAAAAGGTGCAGAAAAAAAACTAAAAATTCGTACAAAATAATCGATACACAATTGCAGCAGGCGGGCCTGATGGAACACCAGAAACTCTTGAATTGTGTTAAAAATACTTGGTGTTAGAGAAAAACAACTTTATGTTGGAGAATAAGATGAAGGAAATGCAGCTAGATTTGGAAAAGAGCTTAAACCTAAACCAAAAACTAGAAAAAGAATATTAATAAAAAATTGAAAATTTGGAAGAAAGTTTACAAATTCTGCAGGCTTCTCAAATACAGTAAAACCAACAGATCATGAACAGTGGTAGTGAAAAAACTGTAAAATTCGTCCTTTAACAAATCGAAAATCAGCTAAGGGCCAGTTTAACTCCCCAAGGAAATAACATTGTGCTTTACAACTAAAATGGCGAGGGAGATCAGTTGATTAAGGCCTCTCTTGATCGTCCTCAAAAAATTAGTGAATTCATAGGTAGCTAAGTTATTTTTATAAAATAGGTTTCTATTATTAAAATGCTTATCTTTTTTTTATTATTTTGATAAGGGGAACACTAAATCTTCAAAGCTGGAAATCACTTTTAAGAAGTGGAACAAAGTAGCTTGTTTGGAGATATACATTTAAGGGAAAGTGAAGAAGACGGAGAGCAAGAAGATAGACTGATTTCGGAATCAACTCCGAGAAACGATCTAAAATTCATCAATAGTTAGAACCCATCAACTGTCACTTCCAAACAATCATGCCAATCGTAATGTAAAAGCCAGTTAAGAATTTCCTCGAGCCAAGACAAACAACAACAATCAACTCCGGGTATTAAATTTGAGCCTTCGGAATCTCCTCTTATCAATAAGAGAAAACAGAAAAAAATATTCAAATAAAAAGTAACTGTACCTGAGGAAATGGAAAAGTCAGCCAACAGCAAAAAAAGTGTAAAAAAGAGCTATTTTTCAAGAGAAAGTTAAGAAATCACGAACTATTAAAGCTAAGAAGTTAAAGAGTTTTCTGAATATAAATAAACTGATCTTTAGTGTTATAATAATATGATTGATGCAGACTACGATATTGAAGATGCAATGAAATAAATGATAAATCAAAACATGAAAAAACAATCACAAAAATAACAAAAAGATGAAAGAGGAGGTTGTTGTGCATGCACTATATTTTGAATTAAAAATTGACATTTCCAAATCTTTTAACTATTAAATTTTTAATTATGAGAATTATCACATTATTAAAAAACTAATATTTTATATTATAATTATTTTATTAGAAATTATATTTTTAATTCAATTATTTATATTTTTATTTATTAATTAAGTATAATTATTTGTATATAAATATTCTAAATTAAATTTTAAGTTATTTTTTTCAATCTGTTTAACAAAATTTCTTAGGTGTTTAACATTTGCCTTTTTATTTATATCAATATTATTTCATATTTCATTTTATTATTATCTATTATGAAAAAAAAATAATCAAATGCAAAAAATTCTTAATAAATTTTATAAATTTATATATCTTGTAATTTTATAGCAATTAATTTTGTTTTATTTTGTTTTTTTCACATTTTTCTGCATATATTGATTAGTGATTTTATTATTTTTGAACACATAGTTTATTTTTTTAGAAAATTAATGATTAGTTTGGAAAAAAATTATTATTTTACTAAATAAATATAAACTATATGTTATTTTTAATCTATTTTTTGAAAAATAAATTTTTTTTTATGCATTGATACTCAAATTTCTTTTACCCAAAAAGGACTAATAAATTCAAGAAAATTAAACTATATTGTATATATACAAAATTAATTCTTAAAATACCTAGCATAACATTTTTTTTAATCATTTTTTTTTAAGAAAGTTATAATATAAATGATAAAATTAAAAATCTAATTATAATATTATAATAATCATTATTATACATAATTTGGCTTCTTTTTATTGATATTATACATAATTTTATTATTTTCTGGGGTAAACATTAAATTATTTAATTAAATATATATTTAAAAATAAAATTAATATTTTAATTTAAATACTGTATATCATTTTTATAATTCATGGAATATATTAATTTATAACTATTTACACTAAATTAGCCATTATTATTGTTCTTTCTATTATTAAGTAAAATAATACTAATATATATACTTGGAAACTGAGAACATATAGTTTAGAAATTAAATTATGCCAGTTATTACTATTAATTATACAATATAGTAAGATTCTTTGGCATTTATTAGATTTTAAATTTCATCATTTGCTATTTGTATTTAATAAATATACTTTTGATTATATTTAGTTGCCATATACAAAATAGAACTCACTACTATACGTATTATCTAATTGATAATTAAAATGGTTTATAATTAAGAAATTTTTAGAATTAAAATTACTTTTTTAATTGTCATACTGTATAAATCACTATTAAAACTATCTACATAAATTCTTTAATTTCAGAGACTAAATTTATACACTCAAATTTAATAAATATTAACTAAAAACTGATAATTACTACATGCAAAGGATAGAATAGTAGAGTTTTTATGAATTTTTTTATTTTGTCAGCTATTATATTTCTGAAGCGATTAAAAATATAGCAAATAATAAATTAAAATTTATGGAAAACTAGATACAATTCCTATTAAAATGAGCTATTATGAAGAAATTATAAATTTACTTATCAAGTTTCACATCGAAATCAATAGAGACATATGCATATAATAGGCTGAAATATTGAAAATAATTAGAATTTACTTATAAATACTAAGTTTTTTCTCCTTTTCTTATTTATTACTTGTACTTTATTCACTTTTAAAAGTTTGCTATATATTATAGTTAGCTGAATTTTCTTTCAATTTAACTTCCATAAATTTTATTATTCCATTTTATCTTGAGTGTAGAATAGATAAATTTAATGAAATTATTATTATATTAATATATATTACGGTTTAGAAACTTATAATTTGTCTTTGAGTGATAGATGTTTAAATTATAGATTTATTTGCTTTATATTAAATCCGACATTTCAAATCTTAATATGTACATGTCTAAAGTTGTCTTATTATTAATAAAACGAGATTAGTCCAGTAATTAATGTATTATTTATATATAATTACCATAATTATTGGCAAAAAAGAGCAAAAAAAAGTAAAATAATAAAATAAGTCTATAGATTTTCCTTTCTTTAGTTATATTAACATGAAATTATTGGCACTTAATAGAAAGACAATGTTTTCAAAGAATAATTCTATAATTTTTACCTTTATAAGCTGTTCTATTAGGCTTAATTAGTGTCTTTGCTAGTAAATCACTATATATTCCAAATGAAATATATTTAATATGAATAAATAGACAAAATTTTTTCTTGAAATGTTAATAGTATTCTAACAAGTACTTTAAAATAATAATAGCATTTCTTCTATTACATTGCCCCTACTTATAAATTTTTAAAATAATTTTAAATGTGTAGATACATTCTAAAAATACAAATAGCAATATTAGAATAGAATTTAAATACTATTAATGTAAATCTTTATTTTCCTATGTTGTTTTAAAAAAAAATATAATATCAGTATAAAAATGAAAACTGTGGAAAAAAATATTTATTATTACGTTTTTTTGTTTTATTTTTTGCTTCTGAAGAATTTGTTTCCATTTTGTTTATATAAAATTGTATTTTTTCTTAGTTTATTTAATATAATTAATTATTATTAAATTCAAAATTCAATTTCAAATCAAAATTTTTATACTAGGTAATTTAATAATTTATTATGTACATATGGTATATGCTTTAATTTTTATTTTTCATTCATAAATTATGAAAATCAATTTCAAAAAAATAATTTTTTTTTCGAAAAAACAGATCTAAAAAACATAAGTAGTATATTTATATTTATGAATTATCATTTTTTTTAGAAAAAATAAATAATTTTGTAAAAAAAAAGAATATTGTGTTGACAAAATAATAAAGCATTAATCAAATTATGTAGAAAAAACTGAAAAAAAACAAAAAGTAGTTTTTTGAAAATTTTATGATTTGAAATCTTATTTCGATGTTAGTAATATAATATTTATTAACTTTTTTTTTCATGATTAATATATTATTTTTTTAATAATATATGGTATATATTATATTGCATTTTAGTAAATTCCAAAACTATTTTAAGATTATTAATTTTTTGCTAAAACCCAAAGAAAACAAAAATAGATATATTTTTAATGAATTTATTTTAAATCACTATTATTTTATTAAAAATAATCAATAATGTGCATTTTATATAGTAAAATAAAGCATAAATAATAATAGTTAATTAATTAAAATTAGAGCTTAAATATAGGGGAAAAAACAATAAAACAAAAATAAAAAAAAGGAAAATATATACTGTAGCGTCTAATAAAAAAAAATAGAAAATCAGAAATAAATTTAGAATTTAATAAAAATGAAAAAATTTTTATGATTATGATTATATTTATATTTGATTTAAAATTAATTATTATTTATTATTAATAGATAATTTAAAATAATTAAATTTTTTAGATACAGTTATTTCAATTTTCTATATCTCTTTTTAAATAAATGGATTTAATATTTTAAAAATATCTAATGTTATTTAATTAAATAATTCAATATAAACGAGCAAGTCTTTATTTTTACTATTATTCTTTATTTAATTTATTTAAATATAAAAATAATAAAGCAAATAATATATTTTATTATATATATATTATTATATAATTATTAAAATAATAGAATTATAAAAATGTATATAAATATTTATTATTTTTAATTATATCAACATTTTTATTGATAATTATCATACTGTGAATCTTAGCATTATACCTTTTAAAGACTTTTTTTAAATTATAATCACTGTATTATATCTTATTGATATTTATTTTTTTTTTATCAAATATATATATAAAAATATATTAAATAATAAAAATTAAATAATTTATAAATAAAATTAAACCCGTTATTCCTATCATTAAAACAATATAATATGTTTCTTTTGCAGATAATAAATTTTAAATATCACTTTTTATAATTGATATTTAAAATAGTGATTATTATCTAAATTAGACAGCAGAATAAAGAGAGTAACCCCAAAGTATGCTAACTATCTTTAAAAAATTTAAATTATAATTAATCATTAATAAAAATTATGTTATAATTTATCATTACTTATTTGATTGTAAGATTATATAAATTACTATTAAAGCTTTCAACCCAGGTTTCCTTAATTTCAGGGACAGAATTTAAAGATTCAAATTTTATAAATATTATCTAAAATCCCAGAATACAAATACTGATAGGATAATATAATAATTTTTTTAATAACTTTAATATTTTATCAGAAAATTGCTGTTTATTCATAGATTTGAAATATAAAATGTAGTAGACCAATAATTAAGGGAATGTGGCTATTACTGCTAATAATACTAAACTATAAAGTGATACAAAATATTTGCTTATTTAGTAACTCATAGCATATAAAACAGAGATATGTAAATAATACACTGAAATTTCTAATACAATTAGAATTTATTTCCATACACTCAGTTACTTAGGAACGTTTTGATTTTATTCTTCACATATTTTTGAGGATTATTATTTATTAAAAAGGTTAATATTTTATTGTAATTTTATATCAATAATTTTAATTATTCCACATTTTCTAAAATATTTTAGGAAAGATAATATAATATTGAATAACTATAAAAATTTATATTACGGATTTGCGATATATAACTGTTCCTGAAGAGAAAGACTGTTTAATTGTAGGTTATATTTACTCTTTATTTGATTTGACATTTTAAATCTGATTTGATAAATATCGAAAGTGGTCTAAAAAAGTAATTTTTTAAATTAATTAGAAATTAGTTCAGTTAAATTATATTTTAATTACTACAACAACAGAGCAAAAAGAAAATAATATAGTTATATAATAAAATAAATCAATAGACTATCCCTTATTAAGACTCCTAAAGCAATAATTATTGGCAGTTAGTAGTAAAGGAATATTTTCAAAGAATAATTCAACAATTTCAACCTTTATAAGTTGTTCCATTAAGTTAAATTTATGCCTTTTTTAATAGATAACAATATATTCCAAATGCAGAATGTTTAATGTTAATAAATAAGCATATTATAATCTAGAAATATTTGGCTTTTCAAAACACTTTATCTATTTATCAACATCTATCTATTTAGAATTCTTTTAATAGATATGAAGAATAAATTAAAATGTATAAAATCGTTCCATAATTATAAATAACCAAGTTATCGAACGTCCTATATATTCTGAACTATGCTAAGTTCTCTCCTAGGCGATCTTCAATAAAAACATAATGTCTGTGTAAAAATCAAATGTGTGAAATATAGCTTTAAAAAGGAAAATCAGTTTTTATGTTATTTTTGTAATTTTCTTTTTCTTTTATTATGTGATAGGCATTTTTTATTTTTATTTTTTTGTGATATATTTTTATATAATTATTATAAATATTTCATATATTAATTTGTTATAATAATTGGAATGAAATAATTAAATTTATAAATATAAGGATTATGATGAGATTAATTAAACATTAATTAATTATTTCAACTATTTTCTTATACAAATAGATTTCTTGAAAATACTAATTTTCTTATATTGAATAAATTAATAAAATTTAATCATTTGGTTTAATAATCAAGGTAATTTTACTGGATTCTTATTGTGAACGAATTAAATATAAGAAAATAAAAAAATATATTAATAAATTCCACTTAAGTAAAAAGAAAATATATTCTATATTTGAGTATTACTTTCGTTGAAAAAAATTATAAATCAAAAAATTATTTAATAGTTAAATTTTGTTTTATTTTGTTTTTTTCAGTTTTTTCTGCATATTTTGATTAGTGCTTTTATTATTTTTTGAATATAATACTTAATTTTTAAACAAACTTTATAGTTTTTTCACAAAAAAAAATAATTAATTCATAAATATACATAATTTACAATTGATTTTCAATTTATTTTTTTAAACCAAAATTGTTTTTTTTAATTCAATAATCATAATTAGTACATAAAAAACACAAAATAATAATCATATAATTAATATATGAACTATAAATACAAAATTAATTCTTAAAAACCTAGCATAAAATGTTTCAGTTGTAAATTTATTTTGAAGAAAGTAATAATATTTATAATTATTTGTATATATTATTATTTTAAACATAAATTAATTCAGTCATTTTTAATATTTTTTTAATAATCTTTCGTTGAATACTTAGTTTATTTTCTAGAAAGGTTCTATTTTTATAGAATAGATATTTTTCTATTATCTCTAATAGAGGTGGCATTGCAATTAATACCCCCTTAATTATTTATAGATTCCATTCCAAGTGAATATTATTTTAATTGAATTTTCTGTATTTTATTTTATTGAATGATTTTATTGTACTTTTTAATAACTAAAGTATAATTAAATCTGGGGAAATAATTTTCGAATTCACATAGTCTATCGTCTTCAGTATTTTCCCAATTTTTAATTTGCATCATCAAGAATTCATTTCTGTTTTCTAAAATATTTTTATTTTTTTCTTGTTAGTTTTATATTGAGTTTTTCTTTTAGCTACTGAAAGAGCTGGCTATCATATTTTTGGGAATATCTATGCTATCTTTTATATATTACTTTAATTTGATCATATAGTCCTCATTTTGCAATCGTAATATTGGAAAATGACTGATTATTTAATTGATTTATTACATTACAAAATTTTGTCTTTTATGGGTACAATTAAAGCTGTGTTATATGAATTCTTTTAAATCCTCCAATGATAAAGTTTTTTATATTTAATTTTCATCTTCAGGAATTGAAGTTTTTCTACTTGATCTATTTCGAGTTCGAATATTAACATTATTGCAATCAAACAAAGAGGGGTCAAGAGTTTTGGCTAAATTACTATCATGTTCATCTTGGTAAACTTGATATGATTTACATTTTTTAAGCTTGAATTAGTGTGATTATTGCGGTTTCATTTAAGGGGGAGCTAAATGCATAACATCCTAGCTAAATTGCACAGTTCCCTGTCTTGCAAGTGGATTTTGTATTTTCGTGGTATGTTTTTTGGTTGATCTTCTTATAGACGATCTGACAGGAGGCACCTGAGTGTTGAGGGAAAGAGATGATCTGTAGAAAGGGTTTTTGAGTTTTTATTTTTCATTGCTATTGCCGGTATATGGAAAATCTGAAATAAGATTTTTATTACTATTATTATAGCTGGCAGCGAGGAGATCTTCTCGACTAGGAGTGCAGAAAATTTTCGGTTTTTCAGAAATAGAGTTAGCCGAATTTTACCAATCTTATTAGGCTGCAATAAAACTACTCACTTTGTTAGCAGATTGATGCATGTCTCGTTCGTCGTAATTATTCAGATCTTGAAATGAGGAGGCAGATGTTATAGATACCGAAGAAGAATCTAGTGAGGTGACATCCGAATCATCGTCGTAGTGAATGTCTCCGTAGAATTCGTAATTTTCGATCATTTCTTCGTTTTCGAAAATGTAGCAATCCAAACTCTCCTGCAAATAAACCAAATGGCTCAGAGTGTTGATGTGTCCAAATTTGTTAGTTCTCGATGAACGCTAAACTTCTTGGCGGTCAGTTACAGGCTCGTATTCTGAGCATTTATTGTAGATTTTAAACACGTTTGGTTTGTAGTTTATGTAGGGACACGTTTAGATCGTGTGGTATTAGTTGCTACATGAAAAGCACTTGTTATAAATTTTACTGTACATATTTTGAATCAACATATCTCTTATATGACAGAAGTGTTCATAATCGTCTTGGTTTTCTTACTAAAGGAGCTGATTTTATATAAAAATAAAAAAACTTTGATTATAAAACTATCGACTATAAATATAATTTCTTTTTTATTACTTTTAAGAATTCTCTCCTAGAAACACGCAGAAGCCGCGTAAATCCTTTACTTCTGTAACTGAAAAGTCGCCTTTGTCCTGTGAAAAACTCAATATCTCCGAAACTCTGCCCTTCTATGAGTTTTTGGCTATTTTTGATTGTTTATAAGCCTCTCTGTCAGACTACATATCATTAGTTACTACTAATTCCGCTCCCCCCTTATCAATAAAGTAAATTCCATCATCTAAAATATCCCCTTTTTAATAAATGATTTGCTCTGGAGCGTAATCTATCTGACTGACGATGTTCACCATTTGCATAATTGTCTTTTATTAATTAAATTAAAATTCAATAGAAAAAACAAATCTCTAATAAATAAACTTACAGATTAGGAAAAATTTCTTTTGAAAATTGGGGAATCCTTCAAAGCGACGTGATAGGTTTCTAGTAGAAGAGAGTTTTTCAAGGGTTCTGAAAGAATTCCGAGCATGTTAGCCTCTGTTTGTAACTCATCATCCAAACTGTTTTCGAAATAGTACTCTATGTACTCTTCACAGGCATACCTTAACCGCCTGGATATTTGTTTCTGCACCATGTATTTATTTACCTGATTTAGAGTTTCGTTTTTTTTTTCACTTATTTTATTTATATCCCCTAACACTTTGCCTATCCTATTAAGCATATAAGCGAAATTCCCACAAGCAGCCAGCATTAAAAATATGCATGAAACTTATTCATATTTCGTTTTAGGGGTTAAATCTCCGTACCCTACTGTAGTCATCTACAGAAAAAGAAACAAAATAAATTGATGTATTTATGCTTTAATATTACGGTAACTGTTATGAAATAAAGGGCAAATATATATTCTGTGTAACCTAAAGTTGTTACACCTGTTCCCGCCCAGCTTATGTCTCCATTTCGTATTTCTTCTTGTGCTATTTTTATCCAAATGCAAGCAAAAACGTGAGAAAAAAACAAAACATTTAACACAAGTTCTAGTAACTCAACTGCATGTTTTTTCCATTGAGACTATATTTTTTGAATAAATCGTGAACCAATATGGCTAAATTAATTGACTTTTATGAATAATATCGATAATAGCCAATCGAAATTGCTAAAATTGTCGAATTTTGTCATTTTTGTATAGATAACACATAGAAGGGTAATTGCATCAACTTTTGCACTTTTTTGTTTAATAAATAAAATTATTACTCTGTATATTATATATTAAATGTTTTTACGAACTTCTTATATATCGTTTGAAAATTCTACTTCTTTTTGTTATGAAGTACCCCTACAGATAGAATCCACAATTTAAATTTATAATAATATCTGTTACCACCAAAATCAATGATACTGTACTAAAATCATTTCGTATCTCTTGATAATATTTATTGCCATTTAAGTCGCTGTTAAATCCCAGATGAATAGGAATATAAATCAGCCAGCATATTATCATTAAAAGTTTCAATAAATCCCAAAATATTTTTTCTAAATTAATTGTAATGTATTTTATTTTATTTTAATATAATTTTTATATTTTTTTACTTTTAGAATTTGGAAAAAACACTTTAAACGGTATTTTATCAAGTAAATTGTAAAATTAGCATTTGATATGTTGAAAAATATTGTGATCTTTTTTCTAAAATATTGCCTTATCATTAAAAAATTTCATAATTTCTTCAGTAAGCGTCTTCAATCTATATGTTTCACTCCAAATCTTAATATGTTCTAGGCCTTAGCTTTTCATTTTGGCTATGACAGTAACATTAGCTTCTTAATTTCGTAGCACTTCATTACTTTGAAAAGTTCTTTTATTTTTATTTTATGAGTTATTAAAACAAAAATGTACAACTTCAATATATAATGCTTACTTCTTATAAGTTGAGGTTGTTTTTAGTATCGATTCGCTTTGAAATTATTACTGTTTTTTTTATTTTATTTTAAAATAAACATTTTTCGAAGGTGAAATTAATTGTTATTCTTTAGAACTGTCTAATAAATAAAATATCATGAATATTATAAAACACTTTTGGATTAAATCTTTTATAGAAATTGTTACTAATCGGCTAATATCTTCTTGAATTTTCATACTCAAATTCCTCTTTAAGACCTACGTCAGTGTCTAGTATTTCTTCATCAGGATTTCTAGATTCTTCTGTTTCTAATAAAAAAATATATACATTCATTTAGAATGAGAATTTCACTAAAATGTTGATTGAGTACTTATAATATCATTATAATTAAAAAGCGTGTTTTGGGGTTTTTATCTGTCTCAACTGGTATAGTTTTTTATCTTTTCATTTTCATACTCTACGACATTTAAACATGCATATGCATCTAGTTTGAGGCTGGAATCACCAATATTTCTTTTGCATTGTTGGAATTTTATTGTTCATTTATAGATTTTTAACTATTCTTTTTATTATCGGTATTAATATCTGATGAAGATAAATTCATTAAGGGTATTTCTTTGGGATTCATTTTGATTTATATTATTTACTTTTTCTTAATATATTTTTAATATTGCTATTTTAAAGAATAATTTTATTTATAGGGATTTCTTCACAGAATATATAATTTATTAATTTAATTGTTGAATATTAAAGAAAAAAATATTTTTTGTTAAAAACCCATTAGTAAATTAATTAGAATTTTTTTTTCATCAATTTGACCATAAATATTATAATGTATAAATAGGTGAATACTCTATTATATGTAGGAATTATTTCTAATTTTCAATAAAATTGTATTAACCCAATTCAATATTCTATAGCTTCACTTACATAATTCCAGCTCAATTTCTAGTTAAGAGAATTTTTTATCTTATTAAATTGTTTTTTTTAATTTCTGTATGAGCTTTTAATAAAATAATAGTTTAAAAATCTCCATAAGTAGATAATATTAGTTAAAGTCAATGCAATTCCGGTTATTAATATCATATATGCACATACTCTCAAAAATTATGAATTTAAAACAAATTTAATTTATTATGATGTTAAATCCGGGTTCATATTATCTTTATTTTATAAAATGAAGATTTAGTAAACTCTGTATAAAATTCCGCTAATTATGGTCTAAAAATAGATAATTTTAATTCAAAAATTTACAAAAGGAATTAAAAAATTAAATTTATACATTACTTGTTTAAAAATAACAAATTAAAGATTTGATATAAACAAATCAGCTATATTCTCTTAGAAATCATTTACATATACTACATTATCATATTTAATTCCAAAAATTAAACATCCTGAAATTTAGCATACCATAGGACATTAGAAAAATGAAATAATATATTGCTTAAACAATTTCCATCCTTTCTTTGGTTCTTACAACATTCCCTTATACCATATATTTACTATATACTAAGGAATATGGGGGCATAATGCAAGTAAAATAATTAAAATTCTTTAAACATAGCATGTTTATGATATTAATCCTATTGAAATCTGGAAAAACAGAATCGTTATAAGTATATTAAAACCAATCCATATGTTTTTTTAAAATTTAGTTTATTGTTATCATTTTCATTTTATTTAACATCATAAACATCAAACCAGCTTTTTATTTCCTCTTTTTTGTATAATTCGGGATATTTTTAAGCTTCCAAGCTATACATTTTAAAAAACCCTAGCTTTGTACTAAAAATTATAATAAATTTATTGGTTATTCAATTAAATAAATGAGAAATTGTATTATAATTTCATACGGATTTGTTAAAAATAATTTGCATTTAAGGGACAGCTTGGCAAAATCCAATTCATTTTTGTTTTTGAGTACATTTTAAAACCTACATTTTTCCAAATATAATGAATAATTAATCTACAAATAATAAAAAGTAAAGATCACTATACTCAGAATAAAAAAAATAATATTAAGAATTGCTTACTATCAAAACTGAAATAAAAGAAAACAAAAAATTTGTAAGAATGAGGAGACTTATTTACCCAGACTAAATATATCTCTTTATCATCATACAGATTGCTACTATACACATTGGAATATTTTCATAACAAAGTTCTATACTTTCGACTTTGGCTGTGATATTTTAAAGACTGGTGATATTTTGATTCTTATATATAAATATATATTCTAGATGTAATAATATTAAAAATATTAAGTTTTTCTTTTTTTTTTGAAAATGACTTGATCCTGTTCAACCTTTCTAAGAACTCCCTTCAAAATTTTGTAAGCATTTCTTCTCTCTAAAATAATGCAAAGGGAAATCAATACCGCTATAAATGTATATGGTATTATATCTCCTTGCTATACTTTTTCCTTAATATAATATGCCAAGTCTATTATAAAGACTATATCTGTAAAAAAATCTAGAAAATGAAGTATGGCTTTAACTATAAATACAGTTTATTATAATATGTCTTTGTATTTAGAACAGTTATTAGCTTTAATTTTCCTTATATCTTAGATAGATCTTTAAATTAATTTGCTTATTGATAGAAAATTAAATTATATTTCAAATGTACTTGTCTTCTTGACAATCTTCTTCATTCATATTGTTTTTATTCATTTATTACTTTTTAGTTTATTTTTTTCTTTAATTATTAATTATAATTATATTTATTAAACAAAAATTATTATACAAGCTTAATTATTTACTGTTCAGTCATTAATTTTTAATATTGTAAGGTTAAAATAATAATAATTTCACTAAAAATTATTATTCTTAATAGTTTAAAATATTTTAAAAATGATTTGTAACAGCTATTCTTTAAAAACTTTTTTTATTATTTTCATTTGTGAATATAAATGTAATATAAGATTCTATTTTTTTCATTTTTATCTAAGTATTAATTTTTATATATAATTTATTACAAGTATTATATCATTATAAAAAAATTAATTTAATAACAAATTTTATAATTAACAGAAGAATGTTTTATACTATTTTAATTAAACTAATTTGGTTTAATTTATTATTTTAAAATAAATAAATGAAATATCAAAATTATTTGCATTAGCTCCATAAAGATTTTTCTTATTCTTTTATTTTAGGAATTTTTGGTATAATCTCTTAATGTTGCTTTTAATTTTACAAAAATTAATTTTTGGCCATTTCAAATATATCAGTTCCTTATAAGCCAAATTTGCATGACATTTCTATAGTTTTACTTTACTAAGGCATTTAATAATTTTCCATATCAAAACAGAATTATGTCATTTCTCTTAGGATTTCTTTTCTAAAAGTAGATTTTAATTAAGATCTTGTTTAAATAGTGTTAAGAAATTTAGACATTTGCTGTTAATAAGATCGTTTTTCTTGAAAGAAATCATCAAACCTAAAAGGAACTTGTCTTTATTCATACAAATCTCCTTTGTTAGCTACTATAATTACAGTAAAATTATTTTTTCCTTTTCAGAAATGATATTATTTATTTTAAAAAACTATTCTTTCTAAGAGTTTAATTTTTAGAATGATATCATATTGGTAATATCATACACCATAATCAAAATATCACTTCTTTCATAATAAGCTTATACTTTAAAATTTAATTTCATTATTATAGTATTATTTTTAATTCTTAAAATATTAACTAATATAATACCTATATTTGTATATCTTTCTTGCCCAGAAGTATCCCATATTTATAAAGAAACATCATCATCATAATATACTTTTGTAAAATCTACCCCTATGGTGGGTTTATACTACTAAGAAAATTATTTTGTATTAGTTTATGTTAATATTAACTAAGTTTTCCCGACATTTTCATCTCCTATAACTAAGAGTTTTAGTACTTTCTCTTTCTATTATTATTCCATGTTTTAAAAAGAATTTCTATTTTTGTTATTTTATTAATTATATTTAATTTTTTATTTATTAATGATAAATTGTCATTTTGACTATATTTTCTAATATATTAATGAGAGATAATACCTTTATTTAAATAATGATAAAATATTTTATTAGGTGGATATTAAATTTTCTTTAATGAGAAACTACTTCTCTTTACAGAATTTATCGTATTCATAATAAATAAAAAGATAAAAAAAATTTAAACAGATTATTACATGATGAAAAGTGATAACAATTTATAATAACAAATAACCCATATTCATTAAATTATTATATTATATTTACTTTACTTTAGAAATGAAAAAATATAAAAAAAGTTGTCGGCACGTGGACTTCCCAAGCGGTCCCCCACCTTAGTACTAACCACGCCTTAAGACGCTTAACTTCGGAGTTCTAATGGGATCCGGTGCTTTAGCCTTAGTATGGCCGACAACGAAATATTAATTTTAAAGATGTTTATGTATACATTTGCATCAATATATATATATAAAAGTTCTTATTTTATTTCTTAATTAATTGAAATTATTATATATATTGGTTAATTACTTTTTAAACATAAATAATATTTAAATAACAATAATTTTCTTATTTATTATATTAATTCATACATATATAGTTATAATAATTACTTCAATAATTGCAATTAATTATTAAGGATTCAAATATTTAAAGTCATATAAATACTATAATTATAGAATATATATTTGTGGTATATAGTTATTTTAAGATCATTAAACCTATTTAAATATATAATTTTCTTTAGTAAAAAATTTTCTTCATTTAAAATTGTTGATCAGTTAAAAATTATTGGTATATAAAGGCAAATTTTAATAGTTGAACAAACTATAGAATAATCAAATTTAATTAGACTTATAAAGGTTTTTATTGCTATACTAACTAGATTTGTTAAAAAACTAAAAATGCAAATTATGAGTGGCTATTTATAATAAATATAAATTCATCATAATAGATAACTATATATTAGAAAATCAAAAGTAAAAATTTTAATAATATTTTAGTTTTTAATTATAAATCCAAGTTTGTTTATTTGATTTTATTTTAGTATATTTCATATAACTAGGAAATCATATAAGTCACTAAATAAGGTAATTTAACAAATTATTCGATATATACTTTAGAAATATTTACTGAATTGTAAATTTTAATATATAGGTATCTATATATCCCTTTATTTGATGACGACTTATAGTTGCATTATTTTATCCATAAGAAAGAGTGAAAAAAAGCACAGTGTGTTTAAAATCATTTAATATTTTCTTTATATATAGAATAATTGTATATACATTAATATAATTGTTGGCCTGATAAAATTCTTAAAAAAGAAAATATATTCATTTTATAATAAAAGAAAAAGAGAAAAAAAAAAAACATATAAAAATCAATGAACCCATATAATTAGCCACAACAATTCTATTATAATCAATTTATAAATTAGCAACCTCATTAATATTAACATTTCTAATAACCTATACCTTCACAATAAAGTGCATAATCGCTTATGTACCGAAATAATCATATGCAACGATAGATGCAATTGATTTATCCTCATAATTATTAAAATGTTATGAATACTTAAAATCATATATATCCTAATCATTAATAAATGCCATTAAAATATGAAGAAATCTTATAAAATCCCGTTACCTTTTAACAGTATAACTAAAATATAGTAATAGATAATAGGTTTTAGCAGCCTATATCTTAGATTCAAAATGTATAGCATCCTATAAATTATCATTAGCAAATAGTAAAAGTTGAATATTAATAATAAAAACCATTGCCTTCATAAAGTTAATAACTTCTAAAGTAAGAATATTATCAACAATAATAACCATTACTAAACTCTAAGTTGGAGGTATAAGAATCCACATTAACCAAAGCCAGTTGTAGCACATAGCTACCGACCCCTAAAATGTCTTACGACTAATCTTATAATGTTGAATCAACTATTAGTGGCATTTTAGATGAATCGATTTAAATAAAAGATCACTGGCTACAAGAATATATTCATCTACCGAAAGTAAAAAAATTTTTCTGAACAAAGATCAAAAAAATAATGAAAAAAATTACTTGAATGATATCAATAATCTGTTTTCTGAAATCGATCCTTAGAATTCTATGTTATCTAAACCAAAAATGCCTAGTAAGGAAGATTATAATCTTAGGATGGAAAGATTAAAATAATAACCAAAATAATCTAAATTTCATAATAAAAATAAGGTTTTACTTGCATAAATTATGAAATTCTTCTTGAAAAACAATTTAAAACACATACATATGCCATAAAAATTGAGAAAAAAAGTTGTTGATTTTATAGAAAAAGTTAGAAATACCGGAAGATAGTCAATTAAAAATGTTATTAGAAAATCTGATTTATTTAATCATTCTCATTATAATTTAATGTTCCTTAAACTAAACGAATAAACACTCGCACACTTGTAAAAAAAAACAAAAGAAATAGAACTTCATAAAGAAATATTCAATTTAGATTTATCAGATCCCCAAATATTAAATAAACCGGAGACAATGCAACAAATATAAATGGCCAATTTCATTAAAAAAACAGTGTATGAAATAATTGACAAAAATTTAAAGTATGATCTAATAGGAAATTAAGATTAAGAAAATGAGAGGGAATATGAACATAGAGCCATACTTGGAATCAAATAAATGGTTTAAGGACACAATATAACAAGATTTTGATTATTATAATTGCCATAATTTATTTTAAATTCTTTATTTATTTTTTTTTTCTACAATATCCAGCAAAGAATATAATTTATATCGTACTTATATATAATTTAATAAATAGCAATATGCTAAAAATAATTTATTATTAACATATGAAATCATTTATATATATATTTTATTTGTAATGTATTAAAGTTCGATTTAGAAAAAAGAATAATAATAGAAACTTATTCAAAGTTATATACCCAGAGTTTCATTTCTTATAAGGATATTTGAATTTAGATAAACCTAAATTTTTACCTGACAAAGCTGTATATAAAATATTTATAATATTATTATCTATTAATTAATAAAATAAAAAAATATAATATGAAGAATTATATGGTTAACATTAAAGTTCAGTATATTTTATCTGATACAACTTTATTAAACTAAAAGATGAAATATATTAATAATCAATACTTATTAATAGGAATTAATTTAGATAATATATGTTTTATTTTAATAAAACCAAAGTATTTAAATATTAAAACTATACTTTAAGCAAATATAAGTATTTTTAGTTTTTTTATAATAATTTCTGTTTAACAAACATAAAATAATAAGTAAACAGTATATTTTAAATATTATTCTGGTAAAAATGCTGATTTACAGTATAATATATCAAGTAAAAAAACGCATCTCAATTTAAAAGTAAGAAAATATTATAGTTATTTATCATTTTATCTTAGAAATGTGGCTTTTTTTTTTAATAAATTTATTAAATATATTTTAATTTAAATATTTATTACTTATATTATATTTTTATTATTTCATAAATTTTAGATTTCATTTGGAGAATTATAGTTATAATTCTATATCAATATATACAGTTTCCCTCTAATAACATATTGCTTTTAATATAGTTTTACATTTATTATATATAATAAATAATAAATATAATATTTCTATAAACAATAATTTGATTAAATAAAAATTTAGATAAATTCTTATAAAAAAAGACTAAATATTTTAAATTAATATAGAAACATGTATTATTTTGTTTAATTAATTGATAAAGGATATATTTGTGCTCCATCTTTACTTTTATAAAATTAAATTATTATTAAATATTAAAAAATTTAAAATTATAATTAATTTTTGTTTTTTTATTCTAATTATATAATCCTAAATATAAATAATTAAAGAATAATATTAAACTATTTTTATGGATTAATATACTATATTAAAATAAATTAAAATAAAAGTAATTTTATAGATAAAATAAAAAAAAATCTTAGAATTAATCATTCTTATTCAAAAACATAAATAGCATAGTAGTATTTTCACATTTCAGAATAGTTTAAATATTTTACGAGCAAATGCTAATTTTTATATAAAAATTAAAAATCATATTCATTTTAACTTTGGCTTTGTTTTATGTGGAATAAGTATAAAATCAATTATTATATGCAGAAAAACTATAAGAAGAATAACAACAATAAGAACCCTCATAATTAAGAAAACGATTATTATCCATTAAGTAATTTGGAGAAAAGGAATATATTAAGAAAATGGATGATAAAAGTCATGACCCTTATTGGTAGTACACATCTCACATATATCACACTGAATAATTCTAATATTCTGGTGTTAATTTTTTAAGTGTACAACTTAAAACCACTGTAGAGACTGCATGGCGTTTAAAACAATACATTTTTAATGTAAATGATCCAGAAGATTTTAAAACTTATTTAGATTTAAGCTATTAAAGAATGAGTCCTACTACATTAGGGGGATATGTTTTCGGATATACATAAAATTTTTTCTAAAAAAATGGGAAATTATATTGTTTTGCTATCTATGATATAAATGGATAGGAAAAATATATTCAATTGTTTTTATTAAAGTTGGAAGGAGAAAAACTCAATTATGAAAGAGAACTTCTTTTAACAATTCCTGATAAAGTTAATGCTGAAGACTTTCATTATTAAGAATAGGGAATAACTTATTTCAGATAAAATAATAGAGATTATATTTGTTTTAATAATAATCCAATGAAATTCTATGACTTTTAAAATTGGAATAGTATTAGAAGTTTTGATTATTAAATTGATAGGGTATTTGATTACAAGATTTTGTAGAATAGTGGGAAATCTATAGCAATAATTAATTAATATTTAAATCTGGAATTAGATTAGCGACTATTAGTTTTAGATTTGAGTGGTATTGATATTAACAATACCTCTAAAATACCTAAAATAATTAAAGAAATTAATATCCCATAATTTACCTAATTTAAGGAGTTCTATTTTTCAGGAAAAGGATTCTACTTTTTAATAGTTTCATAAAATAATTATGAAGTATTTGATATAAATTTTAACTAAAACCCAATGACTATAGAACTATCTGTCCATAAATAAAGAATAAATTAGGGAAATGAAATTTCTAGCTCAGTGAAGCCCTTTATTTTCAGTCATGAAGATATAGTAGTGTTTTTTATAAATAGAGAAATATCATATAATATTCGTCCTGGTTATGTAATTATGGATGGATATCAGTTATTTTCTCCTAATGATATAGAATTAGTATATTAAAAAAAATGGCTTTGGATGGAGTTAATGGTTATTCTATAAATAATTTTGTTTAACTATATAAAGGGCAAGACTCTTATATTACTGCTTTGGGAGAAAAAAAAGTAATTTCCTTTGAAATAGATTTAGAAAAATGTGACAAAAACAACCAGTCGGAAAATAAAAAAGAGATCACTGTAAAAGTAAGCATGGAGATCTAGATAAAAAATGATTTTTTTATTTTCATTTTAATTATTAGATTTTTTTATAGAAAAAATAAATAAAAAAAATAATATTAGTATATACTTTATAATATAATAATAAAATATTAGTATAATAATAATTTTAAATTATATAAAATAATAATTTTAATTTTTAAATTTAAATTTAAGATTTTTAAGTTATGAAAACAAAATATTCTATTTTAGTTATAAGTTTTACTAGCTTTCCCATTTTATATTAACCAAAATTGTCTTTATAATATATATTTTATTATTGAATAAAATTAAATATAAATCTAATTTCTTTGTAAAACTAATTTGTAATGAAAGTAGTTTAAATTATTTAATTATCTTTTTTTAAAATATATATGTTTTAAAAATTAATAAAAATTATCCTAAATATACTGTAATCATAGATACATCACAGTAAATAATATTCATATATTTTAGCTATTGATCTTTTAATATATACATAATGAAGGCATATTATTTTAAATAAACTTGAATTTTAATATTAACCATTATTAGAAATGCATTCTTATGAAACCTCACATTGTATAGAAAACTCATTTTAATATTTATATCAATAAATAAACAAATAAAACAATATAAAAGAAAAAAGAATAAAGTTAAAAGTGGAGTTAACTTAATAAATTCGAAATACACATACATAGTCTACATATAAAATTATTTAGTGTTAAAATATGGAAGAATAATTAGTAGCATAAGATTATTAAGCATTAACTCCTGAAAGTATAGAAAAATTTTTTATATAAATATTAAATTATAAATGATTATATAACTTTATAGATAAAAACTTAAATGACCCAAAAGATGGATCTATGGTTTCTGAACTAACCTGTAAAAGTAATATTTTATCTAAGTATCAAATAAAAGACGACAAAATAAATAGACAAAAATCAATATTAAGATGGCCAATATTAATATTGGCTATAATTGTCATAATGGGAACTGAATATGCTTATTACAATCCGATGCCTATCGAAACCTAATTGGAAAGAGATATGTCATCATTAGCTTTCAATTTTTTATTTGCGGCTTATAGTTTACCCAACATTATTGCTCCATTATTTGCAGGTCTTTTTATTGGAAAATTTGGAGCTCGTGCCGTTATGATTGGGTTTTTATGCATCTCTTTAATAGGTAAATATGAAAGTGCAATTAACTATTATATTTTTTTTACAATTTCTGATTTAAAGACATTAAAATGGATACTTAATTAACTTATAAAAATTATAATGTTTTAAATTAACAAAATTTAAATTTTTTTATTTTCCTAACTAATTTATCTTTATTACTAACATAAACTTCAAACTCATTTAATATTACACATTTATATAGGATAAGCTGTTATAACTATTGGAGTTTATATAAATTAATATACAGTTATAGTAATAGGTAGAGTTTTATTGGGTATTGGGTAATTTAATACTAAACCATAATGAAAAATATAAATAAATAATAATATTACTAGATCAGAGTGTGTATAAGTAGGTTCTAATACTATAGTATCTATTTGGTTTGGATAAAATGAGTTATCATTAGCTTTGGGAATCTCACTAGCTTTTCCCATGCTAGGAGGATCAATAAATGATTTCCTAACTCCTATAGTAAAAATATTTTTACTATAATAATAATTTACTTATTATTGAAAAATAAAAGATTGCTGATAAATTCCCTTTGTATATATGCTTTCTTGTTGGATTTTTAATGTTATTTCTTTCTATGATATCAGCAGTACTATTGGTGGCTATCGATAAGTCCAAAGATTAAAAAGTAAAGGTCAAAGACTTTGTTTTAGAAGAGAAAGCGATAGAAGTTGAAAAAATTGATTGGAAATAATTAAAAGAAATTAATTTACTAAGTTGGATGGTTTTAATCATATCAGGTTTAAGTGTAGGACTTATATAACCATTTATGGATAATAGTAATTCTTTTGCACAGTCTCGATATGGATTAAGCTAGTAAACCGCTGGAGTTATCGTAGCCATGCCCGATGCGATATCATCTATGCTTACCCCAGTTGTCGGTATGCATAATTATTTTTATGATATAAGTAAAACAAAACATTAAATGAAATATGTGTAATTTTAGGAATATTAGTTGATAAATTTCCTCTTCATAGAATGAAATTTTTAGTATTGAGTTTTATTTTGATGTTTTTTGGGCATGTAATAGTGGGAACCACGACATGTCATGATTGTAAATTTAGTACAGTTCCTTTTATAATATTGGGTTTAGCTTTTTCATCATGGTATTCCATAATTATGCCAACTATTCCAACAGTTGTAGAAGAAAGACTATTAGGGACAGTAATAAATTTTTTATGAATTTTTATTTAACAATTAATTTTGCAATTTATATAGACTTTTGGATTATCTCAAATGTTCTAGCATACAACGATTACAATATGTGTATTTGCGATCGGAGCGATAAATGATGCAAATAAAAAATATCCTTATCATGGATATGGGCTGATGGGAATATTTTTCATTTGTTTGTCAATTTTTTGTTTAGCCTTTGCTTTCTTTATATTTTTATATGATAGAAAATTAAAATTAAAAAACAATAAATATAAAAAAGTAGAATAGTTAAACACTAATAGTAATATAAGATAATCAGAAGAAAGTGATATAACAGAATATTCATAATCTATTCATAATTGATTATAATAATAGTATATTACTTATTGAAATTATGAAGGGCTATAATAAATTTATATTTATTTATATTTATCATAATTAATTATTAAATTATATTATATAATTTAACCTTATTATTTGTCTATATATAAATCATTTTCTATATATAATTAATAAGAAAATAATAGTGCACATTAATATATAAATTTATTTATTTTAATAGAAATTTCTTATAATTATAAATAATATTAATATTGTACTTATTATTATCCAAATTTTTATCTTGAAATACCAGAAAATCTTGTAAATATGATTTTGAAATTATTTATTTAAAATTAAAAATTCTATTTATGAAATATAAACTAATTCTATAAAGAGATAAATTATTTAATTTTTTAGGACATTTGATAAAAAAATTAAAATATTATTCTCTACTATCAAAACTAACAATGATATCACAAATGAAGAAATATATATTTTAAGATATTATCTTTTTTATTATTTAAATATATAATTTTTAACTCTCTCAAATATATATCAATGACATTAAAATCAAAAAGAGTGGTAAAGTAATTATGTCTGAATTGGAGGATTTTTCATTTTTTTTAATAGCAGGTTCAACACATTAATGAGTATCATTAACTATTATTAGTTTTAATTATAATTTATAAATTATTATATACAATTAAAAAAAATAATTCATACACTCTTTTCCTTCAATACATTTAATACAAATCATCCTATAATATCCAGCACAATTATCAATTTTATTAGCTTTATTAATTAAATATACTATTATTATCAAGTCATAAAAAGGAAAAAATTTTTTAGAGTTATTTACTTCCAATTTTAAATGAAGTTATTTGATGTATTCTTTCTTAATTAGAATATACGGTAATAAGATTAATTTCTCCTTGAGCGTTGACTGCAAAATCTGATCTTATTCCGTAGCTAAATATAGCAGTATCAACTTCTGTATTTGGTATAGATTCACATGTTGATGGATTTACTTATTAGATTATCATTGATAGGGTTGATTGGTTATTATTAGGGGCCATCTTCATATATAAAGTAATTAGGATAAAAATAGTTTTATAAAAGTAAATTTCTTTATTTTACATAAAATGCGAGGGTACTAGTCCAGGAAACCATTTCAGGTTCATGGTTTGTTGAAGTAGAAAAAGAAATCTTTTTGTGGCATTTTACAGACAAATCAGAATTAAAAGTCATTAAGTATACAAATTTACCTTCTGAATAATCTTATTATGCCATTGAAAATGTGGGTGCATCAGGGTGGGCATTTAATCTATCAAAATTTGTTTAAGGATTAAAATTGCTAGATGAATTCATAATAACGTTATTTTCTCCCGAAAGTTATCCTAAAAACATCAATATTATATCAACATTTTTTACAAATTTTTTTAGTTTTTTTTTACCTTAAGCATCAAATTTTTATAGATAAGCAGTTAAAGGAGAAGGATTTTTAAAAAATGCAACAGCAGTACCATCGCTTAAACTTATAACATGTGCTTATTAGAACTCCCCTACTATTCCATTTGTTAGTAATGAAGTCCCTTTTAAAGAAGTGGGGGAAGATACATTAGATATATCTGATATATCAATAGTTTAAAATACAGGCACATATTGACTGCCAATATAAGGCTCTTTCTAAGCAATAACCAAAATTTTATGTGAATTTTTCAAAAAAGCACATGAAGGATATAAAAAATTATGTTCAACCTCTGAAAAAATCTTTAATTAAAATTATTTTATTAAAAATTTGTATTATAAATCATTAAATATATATATAATTTTTAAAACCTTAAAAGCACCAGATGTATGTTTAATTTATCCATCTTCTCCAATTATTGCTCCCCAAAGAGAAATTCCCTAACTCTTTCCTAACTCACTTTATGTGTAAACAACGAAAACTGAATTTAGTTAAGTCGTATGGCATAAAGAAATTCCATAAAATCCAACACTATTTCCAAGAGGATGGGAATATTCTGCTATTTTGCTTCCTGAATTAGTACAACAATTTAAAATTATAAATTTATTATTATATTGAAATTTTTACCATCATGATTGAAAAAGATTATATCAAAAGTCTCAAATTATTGTGATGCTAAGTTTCTTTAAGAAGAAGAAAGAAATCGGTTGGAAGATCCTGTTCTCAAGCTGGCGGTGGCATATTTTCCAGAATCACCATATGATATTATAGCTTTTTAATAAGTTTTAGTACCACCAGATTGTGATATAGATTAATTCAATTCTTGATTTTTAAAATTAGTTTTAGAAATATCAATGTTAGTTATCTGAGATTAAATAACCAACAAAATTGTGAATAAAAATGTAATTCTTAATTTTTAATTCATTTTTTTTTTATTTTTTTTTTATTTTTAATTAATTATTTATAAATTTGATTTTATCTCATTTTCTTAATATTAAGTAAGTTCATTTCTAATAATTAGATAACTTTAGCTATCAAACAATGTTATAGCACAATATTAAATTTAATTATTCAAGCTTTATTTAAAATAAATGTTGCTATATCATTTTGTGCTATTGCATACATAAATTAAAAAATACATAGGAATTTAATCTTAGATTTCAAAATCTAAATCAATGATATTAAAGTAGTTTGAATTAAATTTACCATTATAAAATGCAAATATAAAAATATTATTTTTAACATTTCTTCTTATATTTTTTAAATATTTTAATGATTTAAAATTTTAAACCTTTAAAAAATATATTTATATATTTAATTTTAATATAAAAGTAATATAATCTATTTTATTACTAGATAAAATATAACTGTTTCTATTTATAAATAAATATTATATTAGTTTTAAAAAATCTTATTTATTCCAATCAATTGAATATTTCCATATTTTTAATAGATTTGATTTCATATAGACGCTTATATAATAATCATTAAAATTCTTTCATAAAATTAACTCAAATAAAATAAAAATATTTATAGAAAAAATCACAAATCAAAAAAATGTTAATAATAAAATATATATAAAAAAGTGTAGGATATAATGTAAAAGGGAATTTTATTAGATAAAGGCCATAATGATATTTAAATTATTTTAAAGGATTCTCCAACAAAATTAGAAAAATAAATATATAAAAAGTTTGATGTATTTTATCCTCTTTAAGTTTTGATATAAAAACTAAAAAATATAATCGTAGGCAGACAATCAATACATATATAATCGATTAAGATAAATATTATTATAATATATTTAATATATAATTTATTTAAAAATTTCAAACATTTAAGTTTATTATCAATAACATAATTTCTCTTTGTTCCATAAGATATATCAAAGTTTTAGTATTACTCTTATGGGAATGTTGCATATTATCTTAAATTAACTCTTCTTCCTTGACAGTTATAGTTACCAAATTTATAGATTATATATCAGCAAAGATGGAGGATATAATTTATGTAATTAATAAAACTTATTAAAATTTCATTTTTATAAGTTAAATCTAATTTTTTATAATTTTTTTTTTAATTAATCAATAAGTATAATTAAACCTATGGATAAAGTATATTTTATAAAGCAATTATGTGTTTTTGATTAAAATATATTACTTCTAAAAATATGATTTAAAAAAATAGACGCTTTTATCAAAAATATACGATATTTATAGAATTAATATCTTAATAAACCATTTATGGTTCTAGTTTATTTTGCAATATACATATTTGAATATATAGTAATTAATTAACTAGTCATTAAGAAAAAATTAACTTATTTTAATTTAGGCGGGTATAAATATTATTAATTATATTTATGACTATATTTATATATGCAATTTTCAAGTAATATGTTAAACAATTTTAATAGTTATAAATAATATATTGAGTTATTAGTATTTCACAGTATTTTTACATATTTTAGTTAACAGTCAATTTATTAGTGTTTCATAGCTCATCTGGTTTGTTTTTTATAAATATAAATAACATTTAGTTGTATTAAGATTTCAGAATTATTATTTATTTGTTAAATTTTGCATTGCATATACTCTTCATGAAAGAAATTGAATTAATTAAATATTTATTAATCCTAGTTTGCCAGTTTATATAAGTTTATGCAGGATTTCTCTAAAATTTACTTGAAGGCTTAATAATATTTGTGAAAATATATCATGGAATATCTATCACTCAGATTACTAGAAAAATTAAAATATTTCTAATGTTGTTTCCCCAATTGTAAGAAAATATTTTGAGATATTTATTGATGATGATTTTATGCGAACTAAAACATTTTTATTATGAAATCTGATTTATTTTATAAGTATATATAATATATACATAGTTTTTAATTAGCTGAACTAATTCTTTAATAAGTAAATATTCTTTTCCAACTCTAAATAATTTTTGTTAGATATAGAAACTTGCGTTTGAATATTTATTATAATTATACTTATAAAACTATTAATTTGTTAAAAGACTAGAAAAATAGAGTTTTTTGTAATTATACTAAATTTTGATTTATTCTATGCTTCTCCCATAAATATTCTATGAATTTATTTGCCGATATTAATGCAATAAGATAATAGAAGATTCTATGAATTATAGAAATTATATTATATATTAATTTTATGGGTTATATTAATTATTAGCTTTATATAATATAACATTAGTATAATTCAAATAATTAATTAAATTGTCACCAATATCAACTAATATATTAATATATATAATATTATAATCTTTTTATATTTATTTACAGATTTAAAATATATTCTTTTTTTAATTATTGATAAAATATATAATAGTAATAATATATGAAAATTAATTTAATGTTATTTTTAAATAACTATTCATATAGGCTCATATTAGGTTAAAGAATTAAAATTATCAGGATTTTATAATATTTTGGTAAAAATGTGCTTATAATTCAAAATATCCCCATCTTTCTTATTTTTTTTTGATTAAAAGTACATAAAAAGTTCTTCATTTAAAAATTTGTAAGAAAAAACTCTTACAACTTATCCTTGTAATCCTTATAATGTTAAAAACTCTTTAAGTTTTTTGATATTAGTAATTTATTTCCCATACTTTTTAATTATAGTATTAATTACCATTTTGGCTTTATTTTATCTTTAGTTAAGTTTTGTCTATTTATCTCTTTTTTAATATAATTTATTATTACTACTTGATTTTTCTTTAGATAACTTATGAAACCATTACCATATATCTTAATAACATTTGTAGGTTTAAATTCCGCACATTTCAAGTGCTATTTTCTTAACGAATTTTATTTTTTTTATATGTTATTCGATTTCTATTCCTGACCAATAAGGTCACTAAATATTTATTAAAATGAGATATTTTCTTCTTAAATATGTTTATTATTATTTTTTCTTCAGATATATCTTCGACTTAAGTAGAGACTTATCTAGAAATTATTTAGCTTTAACTATGAGTAAATTATTATTTATTATTGTTATTATTTTAAAAATTGTTTATTTAATAGTCATAATTAGGCTATTCTTGATTAAGTTTGGTTTCTTTCAGGGGCATATCAAATGAAAATTATGTTTATCCACTTATTATATATTGAAATATTAAATTTTCATATTTTTCTTCATTTTGGTTAATTAACTACAGATCCTGTTGCAGGAGTTTATCACTCAGGTCTTCTTAAAATTAAAAGTTTTATACTAGATTGTCATAGAATTCCATGTTATTTTTTAATAATTTTTTTTGATATTAATCTTTTGAAATTTCTTTATTTCTTTATATATATAATATTGTTTTCCTTTTAATAAGGATAGCAAAGGCAAATTTAGAAAATATGTTATTCCTCTAAGTTTATAATTAGGTTTCGAATTCTTTCATCTGGACTTAATTTGTTTAGGGTAATTTTAGAATAAAAAAATTCTCATATTAATACTACTGGTAATTATGTATTTAAAACAAAAAAATGCATAATAAAACTATTTATATTATTTAAATAATAATAAAAATAAGGAAGATTTCTATAATATATTTTTCCATATCTATAAATATCAATATTATAAGTTATAATTTTCTAAATCAGATATATTATTATATAGTCTAATTTATTATATAAATTAATCAACGTATTTTAAAAATTGTGGGACATATATATTCATCTTAGAATTATTAGAATATAGTGAGAATTAATTCCAGCTAGGGTAATAATTCTAAAATTTTAAACATTAATATAGAAATAGAGTTATTTTAATAAAATTTTTTTTACAATAATTAAAATAGATATATATTTGATTCTATTAAAAAACGAAAGAATAACTGCCTAATTACCATATTAAAGTTATTCTTTAACATTTAGACATAAAATATGCAAGCTAAATTTACTAAATTTATATATAATGCCATTATTTAAGATGAAATTTATAAAAAAAAATACAAAAAATTTATATTTAATATATTTATTGTTTACTTTTTGTGATAAAATAGTCTTTAATGAAATGCCATAATTTGTTAATTATTATTTTTGACCAAAACTATATAGAATAAAATTCTAAATATATATTGATAAAATTGAGTATATATTAAATACTAATATTTAGATTAATAAAAGTTGGAAATTTCTAAGCTATATAACATATTTAGCAGAACTAAAATATTTACCATAGTAAAATTAGGGATGATTTATTGTATAAATTAGAGAGCGATATTTAAATTAATAATATTTGTATTTTTTATATTTTTGAAAAATTTATATATATTCCATTTGTTTTTCAATTATTTATAAATAGCTTATTTGCATGTAGAAAAATAAATTGTATTAAATATTCTGATAATTTTTTATAGGTGTTTTATATCTCTATAATTCTCTAGCAACTTATATTATTATTTAATAACCTTAATATTATTAACCTCACACATGAAAAATATGTTTAAGCAAATACCTTATATGTCAATAACTTTCACTAAAATAAATAAGAACCCTAATTTAGGATTTCATATTAAATTATTAATAAAAATTAACTATTTATATGCAAGAAAAAACAATTTATATTTGTATAGAATTTAAAAATTAATTGCTATAATTTCTTACCATATTAGTATTCCAAAGTGTAAATAACATATATATAATTGAAAAATTAGTAAATAAAACTTGAAAATTATATATTTCAAAACTATTTTAAAATAAAAATAATAATAAAATTTTAAATATTATATTATGGAAATAAATATTTTATATGTTTTATGTTGAAATATTATTACTATGAGTTTAATTTTTTTTATATAAATATCTAATTTATTAATTTATGAAAAATAAATATTATATCAACAATCATAAATTTAACATTTTATATTAAAATTTTAAGAACAAATTTATTTAATAATAGCTTATAATAATTATAATTAGATAAATATTACCTAAATCGCTAATTTAATATGAAACATAAATGACAGAGATTTTACAAATATTTATAATGTAAATGATTAAAATTATTTATAACATCTCAAAAATACATATCTATATTTTAATTAGAAAATAAAAATCAATAAAATAACCATTATATAACCAAATTATTTATTTAAAATAATTTAAAAATGTAAAAATATATAATTTTATAATGTGCTAAGGTCACTTTAAATTCTTAAAGTTTGCAAACAAATACAAACACAAAATTATATTATAGTAGCATTTATGGGCATTTTTTACAACTTTCTTTAAATATATATCAAGGTATTTATATAAATGGTCTAGATTTTTAACATAAGATTTATCTGCATATTGTGTTGATTTTTTCTTGTGTCTTAATAATTTACACACTATTTCAATTTCTATATGGAAAAACAAAAATATTAAATATTTTTGAACCAGATTTAGGATATATCTTAAAAAGCTTTTCTATATAACTTATTATATATTTTATTAAAATTTAAAATATATTTAAAATTATAAATATCCAAATCCTAAGTAAATTCTTATAATATGAATTTATGATAGGTTATTTAACTTAATAGAATAGAAAAAAAATTAAAAATAATAGTTGAAATTTGTAAAATATTTAGAATAATTTTAAATTATGACATTATATAATCTTTCTTTATTTAATTTTAGAAAATTAATAATTGAATTTTAAATAAATTAGTTCTAGTCATCAGTAAATTAAAAAAATCAAGTAAGAAAATTAAAAAAATCAAGTAAGTAACTTAAAAATATAAAGAAAATTAAAAAAAAAAAGAAATTTAAAAAATCAAGTAAAAATAAAATAAATTTCCCATAATAATAAAAGAATGTGTTTTAATATCAAAAATTTATAATATTATAAATATAAAAGAGATAAATTACCAAATCAATACTTCATAAGCTCATTTAATAACTTTGCTTTATATTATAATTTTAAGTTTTTTTAATTATTTTAATAATATATAATTGAAGATAATTAAATAATATGCTATCATTTAGATTATTTACGAATTAATAAATTAATTATTTTAATAATACATAATTGAAGATAATTAAATAATATGCTATCATTCAGATTATTTATGAATTAATAAATTAATTTTAGTGTTATTGTTAATATTAAAATAATTCTGAATAATAAGTAGGAGATATATATTTATAATAATAAATAAAAAGAAAAGATAATTTTTTCACCAAAGGTTGATATAAGGAGATGGATTATTAAGAAAGGTTTTTAATAGATGATGAATTTGAAATTACAGATAATATAAGAGAAATTAAATTTATAAGAACTCCAAGAATATTCGGGGAGAGCAGTAAAATTAAGGGAATTTCAATAGAATTTGATATAAATTGTGATGTGTATCAAATGGAAAAAGGAGAAAAACATAGAATATCATTATCAACTAGCTTTGATAAAAATATAGACTCATAATATAAATATGTGATGTACGGCAAATTATTTGAAATAAAAGTCAATTCTTAGTAAAATTCTGACATATTTTTATCTTTTGGAGGATTAATTGCTAAATTTAGCGGAGCGTCTGAGCTATTTTCTTAACAAATAAGAGAAGGTTTGAGAGTGTTTTTAATGATTTATAAAATAGAATGAAATTGTTGGTGAAAAATGAAACAAACTGTATGTATATTTTGTTATTTTTTATAAAAAATTAAAATAATTTATTTATAAAATTATTTGTCATAACATATAACACTATTAGGCCAAATTAAGAAAATTTATATATATAAAATGGCAATTATTTTATTATTAATATAAAAATTTTTATAAAAAAATTACAACTAAATTTTTTCTATTTTGCAAAAACTCATTTGTTAATAAATGAATCCAATTTTTAAGCCTTGCTCCCTCTAAAATATATAAAATTTAGCTTTACAAATAAACAAATTAAAAATTTTCATTTATTACCCACTGACATTGCTGGTATATGACCTATACGATCTTTTTCTTTCTCCTTAACAATCTGAAGGGGGTCTATTATTATTATTTTTGCTGCTATTGTGAACTGCAGGAAGTTGAACAGAGTTTTCTTTTAACACAGAATGGTGAGGTTTATATTATAATTTTGTGTGTAATTTCATTTCATTTTCAGAAGTCGTATATTCATTCTAGTAATATTCATTATCTTCTGAACGTCCTAGAGCCTAATAATGAGGCAGGAGAGGATTGGTTTGCCTAGTTGTTTTTATGTGTTTTTGCAAGCTCCCTACTTGAGCTCCTTTAATATCATCAGTCCTATTAGTTTTCACAAATTGCGACCTCGTCTATTTTTGTGTATAAATAAAGCTTCAATAATAAATTCTATTATTTTATTGATATCACTTATTTATTTACTTTTATTAAAAGAGAATTGTTTAGGCAAAAATCTGCTTATGCTCCTACTATATCCTGTGTTTTTAAATTAAAATCTTTTTCTTTTTTCAAATCTCTGATTTACGGCTTGCATTCAGACCCTTCAATATACCCGTACTTGGTTGGTGCTCTGTTTTTAAAACGACATTTAAAATATAGTCCATACAATTATATATATATATGTTGTGTTGTTACTTGTTTTATTCTATTTGATGGAAGTATTCCGGATTTTATGGATTCGTATTTCTACCAGATTTCCAAGGCACTTGATTAATGTCTTTGACCTTAAGTTAACAAGTTTTGTCTTTGTAAAGTTTTTGAACTCTAGGTCTAGATCCTTCAATTTCTGTGTAGGGGTCAATATTTCTTGTATAATCCCACCATGCATCTCTTTTAGATCTTGTTCCATCAATATCATCAATTTCCAAGGGATCTTTGATGAATTTAGGCTATGAAAAGAAATCAAAACTAGTTAAGTCTTTAACATAATTAGTATAATTACTTAGATAATTTCGCTTTTTATATATGAAGGCAATTAATAAGAGGGAACAATGGGATTAGTACGTCTTTGAGTAGAAAACTAATTGATTTTCGGTTTATTTCCGGGCAAATTCCCATGCTATAAAAATTGACTTTCTCTTATAATTTGCGCTTTTTTGCTATCAATTATATCATCACACTTGTTAATGAAACATTCTTTATTGGTGAATTTATATGCTCTTTGGCTACTTTAAGCTCCTTTTTAAAATTATAAATGTGAATCTTAATATAGGGAAATAAAAAGTCTCCACGCCAAATAAATATACCTTATATATCTCCTGTGAATAAAGAGGTAGATCTGAATTGTCTTTCTATTTTATTTTGCGCGGGATTCGGCTATATTCTGGTGACATCGGTGAAATCTGTTTAAAAATTGAAGCATAAATATAGTAACTTATTTTGCTAATTGCATTGTTAGAATTAGTGAATTTAATAAGGGGAACTAATACATACTTTAAGATATGTTAGACATCAAATCCCTTCGATTCGGCATTGGGTAATTGAAATCATCTGTAACTGCGTTAAATGCGGACATTATTTAGGGAACTTTTATTTTATAGAGAAATGCTTATTTATGTGCTATAGAAGTAAATGAAAGCTTTATTATTTTTTTGTTTTTATAAGAATTTCTTGCTTTTATTTGTTTTGCTATTAATTATTTGATTATTTATTGGCCTTTGAAGGGAAAATAATAAATTAATTTATTTTATTTTGCTTTATTTTTTTATTTTAATTTTATTACGACAGGCTTGTATTTTTTAATGATGAAAAAAAACTATTTTTTGTAAGAATTAATTTTGTTTGCCTATAATTGCCGATTTTATAAAATAGTTTTATAATTTATAAAATTGAAAATTAAAAATTATATTTGTAATTAAAAAAGCCTCTTATAGTTATATTAAAAGCATCAATAATTAATTTTATTATAATAGCGTTATATTAACTATTTTATATTTAAATCTATCATATAATATTTTCTCCAATAGATAATTGTGGTGAGAAAAAATTATAATAATATTTTTATAGATAAAAAAAGCAATCTAATCAACCAACCATTTACTAATTGATAGTATACAAGCTTAATTATAAACTAATATTTGATCATATTATTATAAAATAATTTAATAATAAGTAAATTATAAAAACAAAAATCAAAATAAAAAAATAACAATTGTTTTTAAGTTATTTTTAAATAAGATAAACAAAAATTGAGTTTAGAAAAATACAAATTGAAGATTCGAAAATTTAAAATTAAATCGCATAAAATTATTAATTTCAGAGTTTGCTATGTTTCATCACAGAATAAATAAAATGCTGAATGGAGATGGTCTTATAGACGATTTCTATTCACTACTATGGATGAAGCAGGAATATGGAGAACACTACCAATATGCATTTTATCTTCCGGAAACAGTGACGATAAGAGAAGGTGAAGTATAAACGAGATACATTTATATAGGAATTTATTAAATTGAAAATAAATGAATTAAATTTTTAATTTTTGCAGATCAACGGATGGTTTTTTTCCAATAATGACAAACAAATTCTGCGAAAAAAAAACACGAATTTGACTGAGGAAAACATCCTCACTTAGTTTACGAAAAAGAAAAACGCTTGCGGCATACAGGCTATGTTAATTTACGCCATTTTTCCCGACGAAGAGTAAGAAACTGCATAATATTAAAATAACAACAACAGCAATAAGAATGTCGGCAATGATGAAATGAATAAGAGTAACAGAAGTAGTAATAGTAACAAAAGTAAAGCTTAAAGGCAGGAACTCAAGGGCGATTTATATAATCAAAAAAATAAAACAAGGGAAAAGAAAAAGAACAAAAAAAAAATTGAAAAAGTCATCATTGACTATCTGAATTGCGAGGAAATCGAAAATTACTTGTACAAAGTGGAGCACGATTCTCTGAAAAAACGCTTGGCGATTTTGCAGGAATTTATCGAGCCAGACAGTCAGGAGAATTATTTGGTAAAGTGTATATGGAGTCCGACGATCCAGATCTTTGAGAAACGAGTCAATATTAAGAGTCTGTACGACATGCGGGTTTCGGCATACGAAAGGGCAGTGACTTTTGACGGCGACGACGTGTTTTCGGAAAACACTAGTCTGAAGAGTCCGCAAATATCGCAGAGACTGCGCTTTTGCATGGACCAAATAAAAAAACACCTTTCAGAAGTCACATTTGACAAGTACCAGCTCAAAAGAATGGTTTTGTTTTAAAAATTGACAAAGGTAGGGACAGGTAGTTTGTTCAGTCACATAATTTTTAAAGGAAAAACAAAATTAAATTTTAACTTCTAGATTCTCACGTCCATTTGCTGTGGTGCAATTCCATCAGGTCAACTATCGAGCAAACTGGCAAGGGGGGCAGTCAGCTAAGAAAAAAGTAAAGAAATATAAAAAAAACAGCCATTTCGGGAATAGGCACTTACAATGGGTAGGAGGAAGAAGAAGAGGATGAGGATATGAAGTCAAAGTAAGGAAATTGTAAGACTGAAAGAATGAAGCCTTTAGAAACGAATTTTCCCAATAGGAATCCGGAAAAAAGACGCGTTTTTTCCCTTTATAATGACATAAAAGTTGACCTGAACTTGGATGAAACCTGTTTCAAATGCAAAAGCAGCTGTTCGAAGGTTGATTTGGTTGACTTGTAATATAAATACCTAATGGATGCGTACAACGAGGTATATATTATCGCTAATGTTTTATTTCTAAAATTTTTTTATTTTTTTACAAGGAAAAAAACAAACTTATCACTATAATTCCGGGCAATGTGTTAATGCAGAAATACAACCAAAGAGTGGGAATTCCTGCTAAGCCGATAGCGCAGTCGTTGAAAATGCCACCTGAGTTCCGAAAAATTTACCCCAAAATGAGGCAGTAAGACTACGAGAGTCTGCAAAAGGTGCCGCAATTCGACTAGCGGACGATCAAAGTATGTTCAGAATGCTACTTAGACATCGTGAAAACGCAGCATCAAATTGCAGGTTTTATAAATTATATTAAATTTGGTGAATAAATAGGAAATATAAAAAACTAATTAGGGATCCCCGAGTACGACCAGCCGGAACACAAAATCTTTTCTTCTTAGCCGCAAATCGAGAAGGAATAGCAGAAACTAACGACTTCTCCAGCTTTTAAATTTCGAAATGCCCAGCATTTTGAGACGCAAACGAGGGCTCTGTACAATGCGATTTCGAGGGCGCCGCAAATGTTGCAAAATGCGAAAACAATCCAAAAATAACAAATGAAGTATTTGGCGGCAGGCGAAATGAGGAGCAGGGAAGGGAAAAAAAAGGAAATGGAATTGGAATTTGACATAAACAAAGTTCGGAAGCAAGAAAATGAAGAACAAAATGATGATTGGTTGTAGAAATAGTAATAGTTATTGAAGCTAAAACTGCTGACAATGCCTAAAACAAGTTCGCTTTCGTTAATGAAAAACAACACTTAACAACAACAACAAAGACAGCAAAATGAAACTCCTATTAAGAGACTGATTGCTTAAAGAGCCGTTCAAATCGAGGAAAACCAAAAACTATAAAAAGTTCAATCGTAATAGTAATTTCCGAAACAGTTGACTGCAAGTCCTTCTTTTTCTTCATCCTCTTACAACTTTTCGCAAAAACATCAAATAAAGGTAGCCTACTTCAACGGTTATAACTACCCCAATAGCAACGATAAGAGAACTAATATATCTGAATTAGAGACACAAATGGCGGGGGGCAGTCGTGTGACTTCGCCTATTTCCCATTCGAAAATGGTGGCAGCGAATACGAATAATAATAATACTAATGCTGGCAACTGCGGCCACAATTGCCTAAATAACAAGGAAACAACGACGATGATTTCCTCTTCTTCAAATCATTTGAAGAGGAAGGTGCCAAGCATTGATTTAACGAAAGTTTAGCCGTTTTCTCAATAGAATTAGAGCAATTTTAATCCTACCAATAAAGGTCTAAGAAGTCAATTGTACTTTACTCCTCGAAACGAAAGCCAATTGTTGCAAAAACAATAATAAGAGACGGCTCCTATATTGCAATTGCAAAAGAAATAAGAAACTTATTTGATACAAAATAATAAATTTAATTTGACTTAGAGGGAATTCATCAAAATTGAGGACAAAAATAGAAACCCTGGTTTGCTTGAGTTTTAGTAATCATTGCAAAAGAAAATGCACTTACGGAAAAAGCAATCTTCAGATGTACTTAAAGTTACGAATATGTAAGAAATCAATCAAATTATATAGCAGTAAAAATAATAAGTAGAGAAAAAAGGGTTTAAAACTGCGACTCACAGTCACAGCAATAGTGTTTTTGACAGTTCACTGAGTTCAGGACTTAATTTAACATAAATTTCTTCCATTTACAAGGTTTCTGATTTTAAAAACCAGCGATTATTTAATAGTTTTATTAAGTAATAATAACAACCTTAGTTGCAAAATTCTCAGCATAGTCCCTTGTTATCTCCTTTGAATAATGGAGTGCGAAATATCCAATAAAAATAAGTCTCAAAGAATAAAAAGATGAAAAATGAGTAGAAAATTATAAAGAATTCTTAGTAAAATGAAATTTGATTTTATTTTTAGTAGTTTTTATATTTGAAATTTAAAAAATTATACTTAAAAATAAATATATTTATAATGGGATTGATTTAAATATAAAGATAAAATCAGTAATTATATTTTAATTAAAGCAATTAATTTTTTTTTTGCAAAATTTATAATTTTACTCGATTTAATTAGTGTTAACTAATGAAATTGCAATTGATTGGCTAGAATAATTATTGTTTGTTACCACAAATATTTTTAGAAAGTGAAAAAACAACACTAATAGTATCGAAACAAAAATACAATTGACCCCCAATTCATAATATAAAAAATGTGCGACTGTTACTGTGCAAGCAAAGACCTATACCGCGATTCGAAAAGGACGTACAAATTGAAATCTCCGGAAAATTCTCAGCAGAAGTTTTTCAACTGCGAGCGGGAAACGGAGGGTTTCTACAACCCTCACAAAACGAATAAGTTTACTAAAATTTTCGAAAACGTTTTGGAAAGTGGTAGCATAACATACCCTTCGGAAATAGAGGAGATAGAATTCGAAGACCTCTTAAGCAATCCGTTGTATTTTTACAAGGAATTCGTCGCCAAGAACAGGCCCTGCAAAATTCTGAACGCTGTCGATTCGTGGAACGCGATGGAAAAGTGGCAGGATTTGGACTATTTAAAAGGCAAAATGCAGGAAAACACACAGGAAATCACGGTAGACATCACGCCAGATGGATTCGCGGATTCTGTGCACGGAAAGTACTTCGCGTAGCCGTTCTAAAAGCGGATGAGTTTCGCTGAATTTTTGAAAATTGAAGAAGAAAGGGACCTGCAGTCGTTTGTGCCCTATATTCAAAAGCAAAACGGGAACCTGACGGAGGAATTCGCGTTTTTGAAGGAAGATATGGACCCATTTTTGTGTGATTTCGGCGCGAAACACTTCTTCGACGGGGCTCCAGATGCTGTGAACTTTTGGCTCGGGTACGAAAACTCCGTGTCGGCACTTCACAAGGACCACTACGAAAACTTCTACACAGTGGTGTGCGGCGAAAAGCACTTCACGTTGGCACCGCCGGAAGTGTACCCGTTTTTGGGTCTTTCGGAGTTCACGAATGGGTACTGGGATTTCGACGAAAAGAGCGGAGAATTTGCACTCGAATTGCAAACGCAATAGCTAAACAATAACAATCAAAGCACTGTGCAGTGGAATGGATTTAATGTGGACTTGGATCTGGACTGTCAGCAGTTCCCGTTCTTGAAACAAATTCCCAAGTACCACGTCGTCGTGAAGCCGGGCGAGGTTCTGTACTTGCCGGCCATCTGGTTCCACCAGGTCGCGCAGGCCAAGAACAAACAGAGTGGAGCGAATCATGACTTCACGATCGCTGTCAATTTCTGGTACGACATGCTGTTCGACCAGAAGTACAGGTGTATGCAGATGTTGTAGGAACTCACGCAGCTCGATAGGCAGGAGAAATGAGGGAGGGGGGGTCGAAAATGAAGGACTTATATGTATATATAGTAATAATAGTATAATATTTAATAATATAAAATTAATTTAGTTTAATTTAATTTAAAAAACTAAATCTTATCATTATATACACTTTTCAATAAGTAAGTTAGTAAGTAAAAAAGTCACTACACACTTGTATTGTCTTGATTTCTGGTAATTTATTAGCGACTTGTAAAATTGCGATTTCGCTACTGGAGCTCCGCCAACTGCTCTTCGTACTGTTCGCATTGGCTCATTTTTTCCTGCAGGATGAGGTTGATTTGTTCGAGTTGTTTGTGATACTTCTCGATTTGCCGTTCGTATTTTTTGACGGCGGTCTTCGTGTGCACAATGATTTCCTTCTTCACGATTTGTTCCTACCGCAGGAAAATAATTTTGTAGTACATATCGCGAATCAATTGCAAAATTTTCTGAACGTTTTCTTGTTCATCGATGTTGATCAAGCAGTCGCAGACCATTTCTTCAATTTGCTTTTGAAAAAAAAAAATTTCCATTTTTCTTTTAAAATTTTTAAAATTAAAAAAAACGAAGTTTACCCTTTCTTCTTCGATAATGGAGAAAACAGCGGCTTCATTTGCGAATTTTTCCTCAACCGTTTTCCGAAGACTTTCGAGATCGCAGGCCATTTGCTGGATTAGGAAGTCTTTGGCGGAGAGCTGAGTTTCCAATTCCTCTTGAAATTTGCTGTGTCGGTGCAAGAGAGTGTTGAGTTGTTCGATTTTTTAATTTTTTTCGTCCAAAATACTTTCGCTTTTTCCGACATACTTTTGCTTTTCTTCCAACAAATTTTCATTTTGTTTTTTCAGCACAGCGTTGCTCCGTTCGGTGATTTTCATCTCCGTTTCCTGGTTTTTCTGCTCGAGTTTCAGTTCGCTCAGCTGGTGTTCCAGAGAGTAGATTTTTTGCTGCTATTCCAAATTCTTTTCCTCCAAACTCATCAGGTACTCTTACTTCTCGTTCTGCGTAAGTTGAAATTAGTCTGCTTCTTCCTCGTCTTCATTTCTTTCTTCGATTTCTCCGTTTTCAAAGCCAAGAAATTCCTGCGAATACTTACAACTATTGTTATTATTATTTCTTTTTTGCGGAAATTGATATTCGGAGATCGTTCTCGCTTTTTATTGTTGTTGTTGATTGGAGAACTATTTAAAACTGTTTTGGGAAAACACTGTCATCATCGAGTTACTTCTTTACTGCTGTATCGATTCGTGCTGCAGCTATTGCAGTTGCGTTTGGACGTTGTCGAGTTCTGTTTTGTACTCCTGAAGAAGTTGGTTTTTGGAACTGATTTCCTGCGCCTTTTTCTGCATTTCTCTTTCGTATTCGTAACTTTGCGAACTTTGCTTGATGTTGCTTTCCAATTTGAAAATCGCTTCGTTTTTTTTGTTCATTTCTTCGATCAAAAATGAGTTTCTTTCTTCTAATCCGGCGATTTTTTATTGCATTTTCCTCGCCTCTTCCAGCTGCTCCCTTTGCTACTCCTCATACCTCTCGTTCAGTTTAATCGATTCCTGATGTTCCCTCATAGTCAGCTGAAACAGCTGCGATTCCTACACCTGTTTTTCAAAGGCCTCCTTGTTCGCGTCTATCACAGTTTTGTTCCACACTCGCCTTTCCAACTTGAAGTTTTTTTTAGAGAATTCGGAGAGATTATCTGATACAATTGAAATTTATTTCTAATAATTCTAACAGTTTTAAACAAATTCAAACATTTACATTTTAAGTTTTCATAGGTCTGGTCTCTCACGATGTGATACTGCATTAGGGAAAACTTATTTTCACACGTGCGCAAGACGTCTATTTTTTGGCTAATTCCGATCGTAATTGCCTTTTCTATGAGTGTGAAGTCCTGGTGTTCTATGAACTGGTTCATCAGGAAAAAACTTGTTTGGAACTAAAACAAATTGATGCACAGGTTGCAAATCAAGTTCGAAAGGTAGAACTAAATGAACTTCGTCACGAAAAGCAGATCTGCCTGGCCTGTTGTTGTTTATCAATTTAAAAATTTGAAAATCGCAAAAAATTTATGTTTTTTTACCGAACCTGCACAGAGCATCGGTTAAAATGGCGAACCTTTTCGTTTAACTGCTCATATCTTGTGAAGGGTTCAAAATATTCTTCGGGTAGAGCATTTCCGGGTAAATTTGTTTGAAGATTCCATTCATCAGTTGCAGCGCCACCTGTTCAGAAGAAAAGCAAAGGAAAAACGTGGCCAATTGCACCAATTCCGGACAGAAGCCGACCTGAGGGTTCATTAGTAAAAATGCAGACAGCAGATCTTTGATCTACAGTTCGACTTATTCTCGGTGGGCTTTGTCTGTCTTGAAATTGAGTTGCGCTTTCTATGTGGTGGAAACGAGCAAGTCCTGCAGCGAAAAATTGAAACTCATTTCCAAGTTTTTGAATATTTCCTGCTAACTGCTATAAAATTTGTTCTGTTGGGAGGTGTCTGCGCCCGGATTTTCCTAATTTCATTTTAAAATTTTGTTATAAATTTAAAAAAAATTATAATCAATCAATCAATCAATCAAACAGCTGTTTGTTTCCGCTGTTGTTTTACTGTTAAGTACTGGTGCAAGTAATAGTCGTAAATGCGCTGCACTTCGTCGTAGGCGGTCGTGATTTTCAGGTGATGTAACCATTGGCTCGCGACTTATGAGTCCACTCCGAATTGCAAATTGTACCCCTAGACTACTTTCTTGATGTACTTCATGTCTTCGCCACATCTGTTGCACACGACCGATGAGCGGCTGCTCTTACCAATGCCGCTGTCTTTTATTTCGGTTGAACATTTCTTGCAAATGCTACGCTGGCATCGCAAACATTGCCGCTCTTTGCTGCCGATTAATTTGTGGAAATTTTTATTGCAAAGAGAACAGCAGCTATTTTCTCCCTTTTGGTTGAAGGGCTGAAAGGGAGCTAGTTGGGATTGGCTCATTTTTTTTTTTCGAAATTCAGGTTTTCTTTTGACGTTGATTTTCTTTATCTAATTTTACTACGAATTCTATTCTATTTTTACTTTTATTTCTTTATTTTTATTCTTCTTTATATTTATTAATAGAATTTATTTATTTATTAGTTTGTTTGTTTGTTTGATTGTTTGTTTTAGTTTAGTTTAATTAATTATGAATGATAGCAGAATTCCTACAGACATTTTCTCCCTACTAATAATAATTTTTCTTGTTTGTGACCTTATCTCTTTTATAAAAATTTCTATTTTTTATAAATAATAGATTCTAATAAAATCATTTTTTAAAAATTTACTTATGAAAAACATCTTAAGTCAAATTGAACTTAATTTTTTTTAACTAAGAAAATATTTGTTTTTATATTTACTTTTTCTATATTATAAAAGGACTGTAATGAAGTGAATCAATCAATCAATCAATCAATCAATCAATCAATCAATCAATCAATCAATCAGTCAAATAACATAAAAAGTATTATAATAATAATAATTTTTCAACTGAATTAGCGAAACTTACGCACACAGACAAAAAACATACATATAACTCTAATACATAAAATACATAAAATTTTTTCCGAAAACAGAATTAAAAAATAAATAAATGAATTTAGTTAGAAAGTAGTTATTTTAAAATGGATTGTTGTTCAAAAACATGAATTGTTTTTCTTATTCCAAAGGTAATTAAATAAATAAATAAACAGATAGATGGATATATGGCAAAATAAATGGAAAAATTTCATTGAGGGATTAATTTATATCATAATTTATAGACATTATGGTAAATTTACGGGGCGGCAAAACAAGCTTGGATATTGAAATCCCTAATCAAGGCAAAACAGTATTTTTTATAGACAATAACTTCACATTTAATCACTTAAAAAGTCTAATAAACATGGAGTATCCAAACAGCGATGTAGACGTCGATTTTTAGGGATCTTCAGCAGCAAGAAGAGGACAATATGATGAAAATTCATTAGTTCAGAAATTCATTGACGACCAGCAGCCAGGAGTCGTGCACGTGAAAATCGATGAAAATGAATACAATTTGCGAAACGTGGGGAGGTAAATATTTGTTTTACTTTGATTGTAAGTTTGTCTATTCGCTAAATATTTCCTTCATTTTCCAGCTTCTCTCTCAACAAAGAAGTCGAAAAGCAGTGGGAATAAACTGTGCTGAACAATGACGCGGGACTCACAATGTACAAAAAATGTTTGCAGCACAACTTGCGACCCAGCCAGGCCGGAGTTTTGTCGCACTTTTTGGGGCAGTTTATGAGCAAAACTGACGCGATTGGGCGCAAAAAAAACCAGAAATTGACAGATGTGGAAATCGACGAAATATTTAAACAGTGCATTGCAGGATTTTAAGACCCTGTTAAAGGCAAATTAGAAACTCTTTATCACCGAAGAAACTAATTGCAGAGTCAGTTGGAAAGTTTACAAAAAGAAAAAATCGAAGTCGAAGATGCCGCGCAAAGAAGAATCAATTTTTACATCAAACTCGTTTTTTTGGTTTCACTGCTCCACATCTCTTCATTTTATTATATGATTTTCCACGTTGAATGGTTGGGTAAATTTTGTTATTTTTATTTTCAATTACGAAATTTTCATTCTTTGCTTTCTTTCGCATTTTAGGTTGGGATATTATCGAACCTATCACCTATTCTGTTTCCGTAAAGTTTATTTTTTATTAAAAAACGATATTGAATTAGCTAAAATTTAATTTTTTCCCCAAATCAGGTGTTTTCTACCATGTTGGGAATCAGATTTTACTTAAAATACAGACAAAATAGGGGTTTTGATACAATGTAAGAAATTTGGAGGAACAAAATGATTATGAAAAACAGAAGGGTCAGAGACAGGTACCAAGATATTTTGCAAAACCTAGAGCGTAAGGAAAATTCAATTAAAAATGTTGACACGAAAATTAACATTTATCATAATAGAAGAAACTATATTTAATTTACTCAATGAAAAAAAAAATAATTATAAATTAATAAATAATTAGCTATTATTTTATATTATAATTATCATTACAATAAATGTTTGCTATACGTTTTTTTTGATTTTTATTGTATAATAATATTATAATAAGTTATAATAATTCTTTTATTTCTGTAAAATTCAATTCCCCCCCCTCCCACACCTAATTGTAATTTAATTTTGGAATTATTTTCGCTTTATATAGTAAATTAAAAACGTGGGAGGAAATATTAATGAATTTAATAATCGTATTGTAATGTAATGCTTGATATAAAATGAATTATAAAGGGTATATATGAAATGAATTAATACGGATAATAACTTTGTAAGTTAATTTGTTAGGAAATTAGCTTGTTTGTTTTTCATATAAAAAATTGTATTACTTGTTTTTAAGAATTAAAAAGGTGAACAATTTCCTACGAACAATAAATTAAATAAATAAGTAATTAATATATTATTTAATTAATTATAATTATTACAAAAACAAGAAATAAAGAAACCATAAAAACAAATAAACTTAACCAATAAACAATCCAATCACAATTGTGAATAGTTATAAAAATAAATTTCATATCTTCAAAGAAAACAAATATAAAATTTAATTAATAATAAAGGCCAAAGTTCATTAAATAATGGAAAAAATTTCGGAATAAGATCAATGCAAAGCCTTTTTCCTGGCTACGTCGGAATTGGCGTTGGAAAATAAGGTCACGAGACAATAAAAGTTATTTCTGAAAACAGCAATAATATAAAAATAGAGAAAACTAATTGATATTCTTGAACAAAATTATGACATTCCAGTGTTAAAGGAACAGCTTATGTTTTTTTTAAAGGAAAATAGCATGGCAGTGCGTAGAGAATCTCAAAATAGAGCTTAAATATAAAATTCTAGCAAATTAAGTCCCCCCAATGAAAATTAAAATGGAATAAAAACCGGCAATCAGCTGAGCAAGGGCAAGTCTATTATTTAAATGAAACAATTGCTTCTGCAATCAGACACTCTAAATGTTTAAAATAATAACCCCAAATACCGAGTACCTAATTAAATAATTTTTAATTTTATCCTACCTACCTACTTATTTACTTACATACTTAATTTCATTTATACTTACTTATATATCTCTTTTTTTTTTCTATCTTCTCCTACCAACCTAAATTTATTTAATAATAATGCAATATCATTTGTTTTGAAATAGGACTCGGATTTGGCAGGATTTACGGAAGAATTCGAAAAGATTTTGGTTGACGCCGTTTCTTCTAACGGAGTACACTTTTCGCTCTTTGAAAAAAAAAAATTGTTGAAAGTTAGGAAATTTATCGGAGAATTACTGGAACAACAGGGGTAAAACTCTCCCTACATTAAACACGGCGGAACCTCTCCAGTTCGATCTCCTCAGTCGTACTCGCCTCCCGACGGCGCCGGAAGCATGGAAGATGATTTTTCCAAATCGATAAAGGGAATTAAGACGTATTACTAGCATTTGAAGGTATGCAGTGACTTTTTATTATATAAATATTTACTTATCGCTTTTAATAAAATGCGAAAATAAAGCACTTCATCCCCAGCATTTTGAATAATATTGTCATTATTATGGAGGAAAATATTCAATATTCTCAATTGATTAAAGTGTTGAAAGACTTGCAAAGCAATATGTTCGGATTTGATCAGTTTAGTTTCATTTTGTAGGAGGTAAATGTTTTGGTGAAATATTTCGATGGAATAAAAATCAAATAAATTTATTTATTTAGGAAAACACGGCCTTGCTTTACCAATCTTAAAACGACGATTACTCAGTTCTCAATGAAGTATGCATACATATATATATACCTATACTTAGAATTTTTTTAGTTTGATAATAAAAAAATTATAATTTTTTTTATTATTTTTAGAGCAGTGTGGTAGCCCAAATCAAAAAATAAGTAGAGGAAATTCAGTCGAGCTAATTTTTGGATTTTTGCGATATAAATGAACTATTAAACCAGATTATTCCCACCAAAGATTTCGATAGAAGCATAGTTTTTCGATTTTAAACTTCTGGAAACAGCATTATTTTCATTTTACACTAATCATTGGACAATTCAGACCATTGTCATATGCAGTACTTCTTAAGGTATTCTATTAGATTTTGTTTGTAATTTAAATAAAAATGAAATGCTTACTAATTAAATAGGCCCGATATTAACATTCCCGGAATAAAAGAAATTTTTAAAGATTTTGCTTCTTTGACCATTGACTCTGTGCGGTAGGGAAAAACTAATTTTTTTAAGTAAAAAATTATGTTTATTTACTGATATTTACTGATATTTATTTATTTATATATTTTAATTTTGTAAAGTCCTATGATTTGCGGATAAGTTATAATTGATCTAAGCAGTAAATTGCTCAATAGAATGGACTGCATAATGCGATAGTGCATCAGAGCTGAATTGAAAAAATCATTGCACTCAGATGTGATCATTGATGAAGACAAAGAACAAACACAGAAAAAGGGGAAATTGTTGTTTTCGATCTTAGACGACAACAAACAAGAATATTATTTCAGAATAACTGAACAAGTATTTTTGCCAAAAAACATTACAGACTATACCTTCAAAGTACAAACAATAATATTCAATACTTTTTTGTTTATTTTTTATTAATAAATAAATAATACAAATACCCATAGATCAAAGAAAAGTATGAAAGTTTATTGAAAATTTTGTAAATTTAAGATTAAAAATTGACCATGTACAAGTACTTCTTAAAAAATGCCAATAAAATTATCCTTGATTTCAATAAAACGGGGGAATTAGCATTTTTAAATCAGCCTATCCCCTCCTTTTAAAGGTAATGCTGAAATTAGTATTTTAATTTTACTTAACAAATTAAATATTTCCAGACAAAAATACTCGATTTAAATGAATTAAAAAATGATAGAAGACCAAAATCTAATATTTGAATCTATGTTTAAGGGAAATAAAAAAATAATGGAGGAAATCAAAGAACTGAAATCTAAAAAATAAAACTGCAATAATTTCATTTCTTCCACTTACTACTACGATATTGACTACTTCTTCCGACTAAATTCTTAGTTAAAATAAGATGGGTTCATGATAATTATAAAAGAACCAGAATATTTGGAAAGGTTGGGGGATCGAATAAGGTATGATAATTTTAATTAAGCAATAATTTTTTTCCCTTTTTTTATTATTAAAATTACTATTTATTTTAAGTTTGTCTGTAAAATCAACTTCTTCAAACAAGGAGTAATTCGATACGAATAGTTAAAATATGAATTCTCTTATTTCAATAGATGAAATTTCGGAATTAAAGCATGATAAACGGAAATTGATTGAATCCAAAATGCAAAGAGTTGTTTCATTTTAAGAAACAATACAGTACATTCAAGATTTGAAAACAAACGAACCAGATGTAGGGTAACAAAAAAATATATTAAAAACAATTTATTCATCATTTAATGCTGCCAAGATTATTTCAATTAAATTAATTTCTCAATTTTAAATTAGTGACAGTCAGTTGCAGATGTTCTTCCCTAGTGACATTAAAAATGAAGAATAGAACAAGTTTATAAAGGAAAATTCTCTTATTATGAGTAGATTCCAAGTAAATAAGAAGAAAAGACATTCCAAAAAGCAAACAACAGATCCGCATCCCAGCATATCTCCTGGTAAATATTTTTAATAGAAATCAATTTGGAAATTTAATAAAATTTTGCATACTTGTTTAATTATCAAGGTAAGAAACCGATCCAATTCAGTTTGAAATATAGTCCAGACATCTTTTAATCAGAAGAGGGTGATGAATCGGTAGATTCTTTGGAATGGGATGCTTTGCAAATAAAAACCACAAAAGAAATGCATCGGACTGTGTTTAACATTTTCGATAGAAACAATTGGATTTCCAAATATGAAATACCCCTAGAAACTCTTATAGAATTTTTAATGGAATTGGAAAGAAAATACAACAAAAGAAAAAACTCTTTCCATAACTATCTGCACGGAATTGCAGGTATTTAAATTTAATTTAATAAATTAACCAAAGGGTTGATGTCTAAATTTTTTAATTAATTTTTTGAAAGTAATGCAAATGTCATATCGACTTGCTAAATGCTAAAAATCTCAAAATTATCTTTCTGATTTTTAAACCTTCATTTTGACCTTTTCGGGACTCTGTCACGATGTTTCGCATCCTGCCAGAACAAATTTGTTCATGGTGAATTCAATGGACAAACTGGCAATAAGATACCACGACGATTCAGTAAATTCCTATTATAATATTAATGATGTATTTATTAGTTGTTATATTAATTTAAATATTCAGGTATTGGAAAGACACCATGCGGCCACGACCTTCCACTTACTGTAAGAAGAAAAGTACAATATATTTAAAAATATGCGCCACGAAGATTTCAAAACTTTGAGAAAGGAAACCATTTCCAATATTCTCTACACAGATATATCGAAGCACTTCCCCCTTATGAAAGATTTCGCGAAAACATTTAAATTGACAGAAGAGCAATAAAAACGAAGAAGTATGGAGGGTTCAGGAGATTTCAATCCTCCCATTTTCGGTAATTCTATCATCTATTTAAATCAACCAATAAAAAAAGATAGATTCCTTATTACACATTATTAATTAATATTCACAGGCACAGGAAGCGATGACGTAAAATATTTGTGCGGAGCCATTTTGCACACGGCTGATTTCACCGGAGGAGCTAAGAGATTCGAAATTTCAAGACAGTGGAGTGAAAAAGTCAATGTGGAGTTTTCAGCTTAGGTAAAACATAAAAAATTTAACTGAAAAACAAAATAAAAGAAAGTTGATAATTATTTTAGTATGAAGAAGAAGGGAAAAGGGGAATTACACAAACTCCATTTTTCAAAGATTTGGACAAATTGCATATTATGGCGAAGGGAGAAATTGGGTTTTTCAAATTTATTGTGTAGCCACTTTGGAATTTGCTCAACGAATTTGTGGAAGGGGAAATTAATACATGCACAGATAATATAGAAAATTCAATTGCGCAGTGGAAAGTAATTTAAGATGAAAATACTCCGGAAGATGAAAAACAATCTGAAACTAGCAAAAAAACTGAAGAAATCAAAAAGCAATCAGAAAATGAAGAATAAAAAGATAATTAATAGCAGCAATCTTCTAACTAAGATAACTAGTCAAAAGAAAAGACTCAGGATAATTGAAAAAAATATTAAAATTAGAAAGTGTTTAATAATTAAAAAAAACAAACATTTTTTTTTAGTTTTAATTAGGAAATTGAATGAAAATATATATTAAATATAAATAAAGAGAATATAATATATCATTTTTTTTATTTAAATTATTTTGTTTCATTTATTTTTTTTATGTAAAATAAGTTTAAAAACAACCATATATTTCTAAACTCAAAAACACTTGAAAAATATGTCAAAAAAATTGTAATTATTATTAAGTCTAATATTATGGAATGACTTTATCTTTACAATAATTTTTTTTAATGATAAAATAAGAATAAATTAATTTTATCTATTTATAGGATATTCAATAATGATGAATTTATTGTATTACATTAGGTGGTTTAACAAATATCTTAAATAAGAAATAAAAGGGTTTTACTGCTACTATTTAGGATTAATTTATTTAATCTAATTTCTATATTTTTCCCATTTTTTTAATTTTGATTACTTTTTTTAAACGATTATCATTTTTATAACGCAAATATATATGTATATACTATAAAATATTTGAACAAATATAAAATTCATACCTTTACAACAAAAACGGACATCTTAAATTGATCACATTTATTATATAACCGTGTAATTTAAGAAATGGATTTTTATTGCAGTATCACTTTAATTATTTAGAATTATAAATATTTACATTTCATTTTACTGCCTTTTTTAAGCTCTTACAATATAATAAGATGGCCTTATATAGTATCGATATTTGGGTATCAAATTATCAATATCTTTGAGCATTTGTAACCAAAAAATTAAATAGTGCACACAAATGAATTGTTAATCTAACATTGAATCAAGTAATTAATGAAATTAGAAAAGTATTAGTGCACTGTAAAAACATTTTTTTATGGTAATAATATTTTAATTAATAAAACTACTAATACTAATAAAAGAAAATATATTGAAAATTAAAAATCTGATAGAAAAATAGGCTACCTTAATATAGGAATTTTACATTAAAATAAATATAAAAAAACAATAATAATAATAAATTCACTTTAAACAAAATAATTCTTCAAATATTTTCACTTAAAAAAATAATTTTCTATGAAAAAAGAAGAACCCTAATAAATTGTTCCCTCCACATACATAGCTTCCCTTCCTAGATTATCAAACGAACATGAAGCTACAGTAAAATCACCGAATAGTGAAATGGCAAAAAATAATAATTAAACTAAATAATAATAATCTTAATCTGTATCAAAAAGACAAAGCAAGGTAAATATATTTAATTTTTACATAAAAATATCATTAAGAGTTTCAAATTAAAACGAAAAATTAATATAATATCCTATTTTTTTTAATTTAATATACTAAAACTCATTTTTATAATAATATATGAATGAAAATTGCAAACAAATTCTATTAACTTTAGTTTTACAAAAAAAAAAAAAAAAATATAAAAAATAAATTTATTTTATTTTATTAGGGATAGAATGACAGTCAAAAATTATAAGTAAACTTGAGACCTAAGTTTTAATTTATTACTAAAGATTCTGATAAAGATATGGAATCAATTACTTGGAATGTTTTATAAAGTGAAGCCATGGGAGGAGCTGAGTTATAAAGAGTAGCTTGGAACTTATTTTTCAGAAAGTAATGGTTAAAAGATTATGAAATAAGCAACCAATCATTTGCATAATTTTTAAATATTATGGAAACAAAATATAATAAAAAAGGAAATCCCTTCCATAATTTTACACACGGAATAGGAGGTACTCATATATATAAATTAATATTTTTATTAAATTTCTATTACTTATTTTTTTCTTTATTATTATTACTGATTTACTATTATAATATTTTTTATGAGAAATAAAATATTAGAATTTGTTATAATAAAACTAACAATAGCCACTAAAAGTTTAAATATTTTAATATTAATTAATTTTTATTTCAATTTAGTCATGCAATGTGTTTATGCACTTACCAACTGTGAAAGGGCTCAGCAACATTTAGATAATTTTGATATTTTTTGCTTGACCTTTTCTGGTCTTTGTCACGACGTTTCTCATCCAGCTCATACTAATAACTTTGCAATAAATAGTTTAAGTAAGTTGGCGATAAGATATCATGATGTTTCAGTAAAACTATTTAATTTAAATCAATATGTTATCATAAGTTTTTATACCCCAGTCCCTAATGATAATAGAACAAATGTTTAATATTTTTTATTTAGCCCCTAGAATAACACCATACCGCAACTACGTTCAAAATATGCAAAAAACTAGATCTTTTTAAAAATATGAGCCCTGATGTTTTCAAATCTATGAGGAAAAAAGTTATTTCCAACATATTATACACCGACAATTTTAAGCACCAAAGACTTCTTGAAGAATTCGAAGTTAGGACTCAGGGATCAGCTCCTCAAATATTTGGTATTAAAATCTTTAATTTCCATAATATCATAAAAATCATTATGATTTTTTAAATTTTATTAGGAAAAAGCCCAGATGATATAAATTTGCTTTCAGGAATGATTATTCATACTGCTGATTTTGTGGGTGCCGCAAAACCATTTGAAATTTCTAAAACGTGGAGTCATAGAGTCAATTTAGAGTTTGCTAAATAAGTAAAATATTTTCGATTAATAATATACTATAAGATTATTAGAATTAATATTTTAATTAATTATTTTCCCACGATTTCTTTTCTTTTCTTTTTAATCTTAATTTTAATTACAAAGTATGAGCTTGAAGGATAAATTGGAATTACCTAAACGCCTTTTATGAAGGATTTAGATAAAATTCATGTTATGGCTAAAGCTGAAATAGGGTTTTTCAAATTCTTAGTTATTCCTTTGTGGTTATAAATGAATCATTTTTTAGATGATCATATAAAAGATAATGTTTAATATTTAAGAAATGCTGTAGAAGAATGGTAAAAAATACATGAAGAAAATAAACCACAAAACTGAATATAAAGAAGAAATGAATTAAATTATATAATATAAAAGTAAATTACTCATAAATGATTTATTTATTAAATTTAGCTACACTAATTTTGATTTATATAAAATTAAAATATCTTTAATTTTTCTTAATAAATTATATCTATTAAATATATATATATAATAAAATCTATTTGTTCATTAATTTCATTCCATTCAAATAACAAAATTTGTATGATAATATTGTATATTTATTCTTTTTGAATGATAAAAATTTAATAAATTATTTACTCTTTTATATCTTAATTAGTAAAATTAAATATTTTGTTAATATAAATATAAAAATGAAATTAAAATTCACTACAATTTCATGAAAAAATGCATTAATAATAAACATGCTTTAAGGTATATGTTTTCATAGATTAAATATAAACTCGAAAAATATAACTATTTATTTATAGACTTTTATTATACTATTGTATTTATATACAAAATTGTGATTGATAGATAGATATATCTTAAATTAAAATTATTATCAAAATATTTATAATTTTTTACAGACTGTATTTTATTATCTTTAAATTCTCACTTTCCATTATTTCCCATAAAATCTCCTACTTTTTCAATATCGAACTTCTTTACCAAAAGTTAAATGAACTCTTCTTATTATATCTAAAGTTAATTTTTATTATGTAATGGTTGTTTAACTTTAATTATAATACTTTAGATAAAAAAAAAACATACTTTGCCATCTCCGTTTTCATCACATTCTTTCAATATGCCATTCCAAGTGTTTTCATCGATATCTACTCCTCCCATGATAGCTTGCAATTCATTTCTTTCAATGCAACCGTCTCCGTCCTAAATGAAATATTAAAATTAAAATAATAATTACATTCAAGAACTAGTTGAGTACCTAATCAAACATCTTAAATGCTGATTCTATTTTCTTTTATGAAAGAAGCTTTTCTTTGTTCAATGCAGCAACAACAAATTCTATAAAATAGTTGGTTGTGGTTATTAATTTATTAAATATGAAATATTCCTATTTTTAATTATAAGAATGCAATGTTTTATTTATTTTATTACCTGTAAAGTCTACTTTTCCAGAATTATTGGTATCAACTTAGGTGAAAATGTTATCTACCAATTCTTAAGTTTTAACTTTATCCTTTACAATACTCAAATATCCTAATTAAATAGTTAGTATATATATATAAATAGCAAAAATAATTCTGTTTTTTTAAATTGTTTACCTTCAAATAATTCTTCTTTAGATAATTATCCATCACCATCTTTATCCAGATTTTTAAATGCTTTGAGTAAATCTTCTTTTTCAGATTGAGTAACTATATTTGTGGCAATGAAGGTTAGAATGGCTTATCTTAATTTATTTTTTCCTTAAAACGATCCCAAATTTTGCATAACCTTTGAACTTAAAGTTCCTTTGGAAGAGTGGTTTTATATCCAAGAGTGTTCGTAGGCTTACTTAGCTGAGAATCTCTTGTTTGGATCTTTTTCAAACATTTTAGTTAGGAGGTCTTTGGCATCAGAGGAAACATCAGTCCAGTCAGGATCTATTAATTTTAATATTATTATTCAATTTATTAAAACAAAATAATTAATATTAATATAAGCAGAATCATCATTTACCATCAAATGAATATTTTCCATCTTCTACTGCTTTGAGAATAGCATTTCTATTGTTTTTAAATATAAATTTTAAAATAAAATTATTGAACGTAAACATTTAATTTACTCATCAGCCCCATTGAATGGAGGATATCCACATAACAAAATATACATAATTACTCCACAGGACCATATATCACATTTTTCATTGTAATTTTTTTACAAAACTTCAGGAGCTATATAGTAAGGAGTTCCTAATCTTTTGTTAGTTTTTTAGTTGCATCCTATTATCGTAATAAAAAATAAAATATTAATAAAAATAAATTTAAATAATAATTATTTTTTATTCCTACCATTTTTCTACTTGTTCCAAAATCTATAACTTTAATATTTGCATTTTCTTTTTTTGTATCGAAAAGTAAATTTTCAGGTTTTAAATCTCTTTATAAATAAATATTTAATAATATAAATTATTAATCATACTTTACACTTTAGAATAATATTTTGATATAAAAACATAATTAGTAAATAAACAAATACCTGTGTACTATATTTTTAGAATGACAATAAACTATGGCTGATAATATTTATTTCATATAATCAGCAGCTTTTCTTTCATCAAAAGTATCCATTGATTTTATTTTATCAAATAATTCTCCTCCCTGACATAACCTTTATTAATATAGTAGAATTAATATTGCTATATTCTAATTTTATTTATAATTTTTATTTATTTATTTATTATTATATCTAATTTTATTTTAGGCAAAAATATCTCTTATTTATATAATAACATTTAACTTGATTAATAAAAATAATATAATTGTAAAAATATACTAAAAATGCTAACAGTATGTCTATATTTGTATCAAAATAAATTGAAAAAATTTTAAAATTATTACTAACCTTGAAAAGGTTAGAATATTTTGTACAATAAAATAAATTATTTTAATTTTTTTTGTTTGTTTAGAATAATTTTTTATTTAAAAAGTCAGTAAGCATTTCTTTAAGTCTAATTTTGTTTTTATATGTAATTTAATACATTATATTTAATTAAACTCTTTTTTTTACTCTGTAATTAAAAAGTAATTATCTTCATCTTAATAAAGTTCATAGAGCTTGATAATGTTAGGATGGTCACATTCTTTCAAGATATTCACTTCAGTAAACATTTTATCTTGATCTTCTTAGATAATTTCACTTTTCTTTATGGTTTTCATTGCTCTAACAACGCCTAGGAAATAGATATTTAATATTAAAATTCTAAAATAAATATTCTAATTAAGAGTAGTTCAAATTACTAGCAGTTCTATGTTTTACAATTCTTACACTTCCAAAGGCTCCTAAATATATAAAAAAAGTGTTAAACTTTCTTTATTTACATCATTTTTAGCTTATTTAATTTTTGTAGGCGTTTTGAATTTTCAAAAAAATTATTGTAGATAGATACATAAAGTCAAGATAAAAACATTTAAAGATCATTTGAACCATGTAATAATAATAAATAAAAGAAAATATACTAAACTATCATGAATTTATAGCAAAAATAAGTCAGGCTACTTATTTTTAGAAATAAAAATATACTTCTACATATAAAATCAAATATAAAAAATAATAAAAAATAATGTGATTAAAGGGGGGAAATAGTATTAATCAATTCAAAAATTAATTAAAAACTATCCAGTTTTAAATTAAAAACTCGGATTATAAATTTAATTACCTTCTCCCAACATTTCTCCAAACTTATATTCGCTTGCAATAGGCTTGTCTTTAAGACTAATAAACATTTCTGGACCATTCGCTATTTTATCAATTCCTTATTTTCCGTCTGGAGCTTTATTTTAAACTCCTTGAGCTTTGATATTATTGTCTTAAGGTTTTTTTTGTTTGCTACTTCCTCCGCAATTTCCCATTATAGTTATTATATTTTCAATAAAAAAATGGAATTGGTTTCCTTAATATTTCTTTTTATTTTATAGTTGTTGATGAAAAGAAAAATATATTATATATGTTATTTATTAATAAAAATAATTATATAATATTTATTTCTTAATAATCAATTAAATCCCTATTTTATTGATAAACTTCCATGATTTTGCAAATAATAAAAGTTAACTATGCTTCGAGTAATTCTTAAAAATAAACAAAAAGTATAAGAGTATAGAACTTTTATCTATAACTAAGATCTTAATTAAATGATATTTTTATATTACAAAGTGGAAAACTATATATTTTGAAATTATATATTTTAATAAGATTATATAGAAATAATTTAAATATAGACAAATCGATTTTTCCATTTTATATCATTCAACCATATACATAATTAATTTTTAACATATTTTCAAATAAAATATATAGGAAATTCGTTTATTTTTATTTTAATAATATGGTAAGTATCATGAATTTAATTAAGACCCATTTTTTAATTAAATAAAAATATTGTTTGAAATAAAAATAATAACAATGATTAAATCTATAAATAAAAAAGCTGCATATAAAAAATAATTCGAATAAAAAAAAACAATTTAGTATTTCTAAAACTAATATATAGTTAGTGCATGTATATACTCTAATGCTGATTATAAAATTATTATGGTATTATTAAATAAACAAATAAAACATAAGTTAAAATTGTTTTAAAAGGATATATCAGCATTTTAAGATCTTCATTTATCTATTATTATATTATAGAATTTTATATTTTCAAATTCTCTTTAAAGGAACGAATTTTCCTTATTAAACTAATTGGTATTATTCTCTCAATTCATCTAACTCGTCATCAACTCTGAAAATTTCTTTTTCCATATTTTTTTCCTTTACTTTTTCTCCACATGATTATGCCCAATAAAAGTGATGCTAATTTTTAAAATTTAGATATTAAATATTGTATTTTTTTAATACTTATAGTATTGCATTGTTTTAATAATTCTATTCGACATGTAGAAAAATAAATTCTTTGTTATTGTTTTTTTAATATAACAAAAACTTGAGTATTTAAAAAAATGTATTTTTCAAAATTATTGATAACATTAATTTAAATAGTTCATATATTACTAGCATTTCTTTTCTTGATTTTCTTAAAGCTTCATATCTTTCATTTATTTCATTTAATCTTTATCTCTTTTTAAAATAGGTAATTTTGAATGTCCATCCTTATTTAAGTTTTTTATCAATACTATCCAAGCTGATTAAGCTCATATACACAACAACTAAGAAAAATGTTATTGTAAACAGAATAGATACTAATTCCATTTCTAATTCTATTAACTGTTCTTTTATAACTAATATATATTTTGCCTTTTGTTAGTTTATTTGTTTTTAAAGAATAATTAAAGCTTTATATAACAAAACTCTATAATTTCCTTTTCTATTTATAAAGTTTTCGGTATTTAAGTGATTGTTATTATTATAAATAACTTATTAATATATTATCAAATAATAATTAATGTATTTTATGATAAAAAAATTATATTTAGAAAAGTTAGTTCATTAATTTAGGAATTTATTTGATACAGATTTAATTGATGTAAAAAATAATAATATTTTTATAGATTTATTCCATATATAGACTAATTATTAGATTTATTTATTGTTTTATTTTTAAAGTCATTTAAATATTTAAAATATTTGTATGAAATGCATTTTTTCATCTTTTTTTGTATATTAATGAATTATATAATGTTTAATTAATATTAATTATTCTCATTTATTCATAATAATTCAACACATCATTTACTTTAGCTAATTTATAAGATTATAATTGAATTATTCTACAAATAAAAAATAATAAAAAACATTCAAATCAGCTACAATTATTATATAAAAATCTATACTCATAAAGAGAATAATAAAATGCCCAATTAAAAATATAAATGTAGCTTTTTATTTATAGTGTAAACTCTATTAACTTTGTGTTTAAGTTGGAAATATTAAGTACACACTTTTTCAAATAAGTATAAGGAAAGTCCGCAATAAAAATCATAGTTAGAATAATTCGAAGAATTTAATGACATAATTGAGAAAACTGTTTATTTAGAATCAGGGGAAATATTGCAATGCAAAGTAAAGAAAGAAAAATAATATTTTTAATAGTTTATTTATTAGAAAAACTATAACATTTAAAAAAAAAATAGATTCCTCTATAAAAAAGTTCATTACCACCTCCAAACTTTGAATAAGAAATATAATAAGTTTAAATCGGCAAAAAAATAGTTTTAAATCAAGAAGAGGCTAATTTGATGCTGGCTCATTTAAATAACGCTTGTGTTCATTATTTTAAAACCGATTTTATTTACGAATTTTGTTTTTAAAAGTATATAAAACAATTTGATGATGAATATACAATCAGAAATGCAAAAAAATCAAAAGAAGAATTAATTTTTATAGGATTTTTCGAAAAATATCAAAAGGAAACTAATTAGACGGCATATTAATTTTAGACTCCCAGTATGCAGTTGCCATCACAATTTTTATTTGTCAACCCATAAGAAAAAAGTGATATTTATATATAAAATGATACCATTTTATTCAGAAATGATGTGAAAAACAATTTAAGAGAATAAAAAATACCTACACACATAAGAGCTATAGTTTCTAATAAATAAGCAAATGATAAAGTAGGTTAAGATATTTAAGTACTCTCAATAAAAATAAAGCATTTTATAGATGGAAAAGTAGGAATAATTGATAAAAAACATAACAACGGATAAATTCCAGATGGTGTTGTGACAAATAATTACGAAATAATCTATTCTGACGTGACTAAGGCTGATTATGAAGAATCTTCCAATGTTATGATTAGTATTAATTATCACATTTATGGATAAACTATCTACAATCACAAAAAAATGCATGGATTTACTCAATATTCTTAGGGAGATTGCATTTTAATAGTAATGGAGGACGGAGAACATATCATTACATACGTAGAACATATATGGACGAATAATGTAATTAGAGTTGCAGATTTTATTGTAGAAAATGGAGAGGCGAAATATTTATTTGTTTTAGAAAAATCTAATGATTTTCCTAATAATGAAAATAAATATTAATAAAAAATGAATTGGGTTTCGCTTGAGAAAAATAAAATCAAAATAGGAGATAATTATTTAATTAATGCGGATTCTAGACTTAAAAAAGGAGATTTTATAAAGGTTATTCCTGTTAACAGCCCTAATTAGCAATTCATTGTATCTAAAATTGTCCACAATATAGCTAAGTTAGAAGGCCCAAGTGGCAATTTTGAAGGATTTTACGTTGTAAAGTAGGATAGAAAAAATCAATCAAATAAATAAACTGAATTTAAATAAAATAAGTATCAATCAGGCTATCATTTCGGGCTCTAAGATATTCGCTTTTCCAATTACTGGCACATCGAAGATAAATCTGAATATATGGGTTATTTAGACAATGAAATATTTAATTTAACTTAATACAATAACTAAGTTTAAATAAAAATAAAGATGCAGTTTTTAGATTGCTCAAAGTGTGGAGGAAAATTAAGACTGCTATTAACTGGTAAGCAAAATCTAAAATGTTAAATAATTTTTTCACAAAAAAAATTAAAGAAAGTAAACTTTTATATTTAATAGAAAATCTGGTTTTAGATTAAGGAATAGAAATTATATTTTATGCAAATGGAGTGGTCAAAGTTTTTGAATAAATGTCATAAGGGCACCAGTCAGTCAAAAATGAATTCTTTTCGGGTTTGAAAGGATTTAAAAATGAAGTATTTTGGATTGTCATTTAAAAGCAAAATATAAGATTAGGGTTCGGTCCTTCGATTGCAGGTACTGCTGAATTACTTAACCACAAAATTACCAATAATATAAATATGAATTATCTTAGAATTAATATGAATAAAACACAAAAAATAATCATTGATAATATAATGGTCTAAAAAATATCGACAGAGGTTGAAAAGGCAATTTAAAATTATTCTGGCCACTTGCTCAGAGAATTTATTCAAGTAAACAGAACTTCAGATGTTTTAAATAATAACTATAATGAGTAAAAACTGATTATTGATGGAGAATTGGATAAGTAAGTAGAAATATCTTATGAAGAAAAATTCAGAAAACTTTTTTCTACTAAATTTTAGTAAGAAGGAACTACACTTTTTCCAGATGATTAAATAGTTTATTCTGAAATTTATAAAAATGGAGAATATTGTGAAGCAGTTAAAGATAATAGAATAACTCAAGTGAATTACAAGTGTGGATAAAATATATTCGCTATATAATCTATCAAAGAAGATAAGATATGTCATTATACAATAGAAGTATAAACCAAATTTTTATGCTAACCTGACAAAAAAGAAAAAGAAAATTATTTAACTAAATTTCACAATGTTAATGATATTTATTGTGTCCCAATGGATATATTATGATATTTTATAAGTTAAGCTAAATTCTAAGAGAGAGAAAAAACAAATTGGATAATATTAAATTTAATATATAATAGCAATATTATCTTCTAATATGTTTAATAAAGATGATATTTTGTCTAAATTAATTAATACATATTTTTTTTATAATCAAAAAATTATCTCTTCAAATTTTGGCTTATAAATTTAAATTATTTAGAATAAATTATTTTTATTTGATATAAACCATAATACTCACCCTTTCTATCGAAATAAAATACTTTCAAGTATATATAAATATTGTTCATATTATATCTTCTCATTTCAATGTAAATTATAAAGTTATTTTTCTAAGAAATGTATATCATCTAATATATTTGCAATAATCGACAAATATATTTATAGTAATTTTATATAATTCAAGTATATTAAAATCATTTATTTCCATATTTATGACTAAAAAGGTAAATATTTTTTCTAACTTATAAATAAATATGAAAATCAGTATTTAATATTTTATTTATTTATAATTAAATATAATTTCATTCCAAAATAATATTTGATTTATTACCATATATTGTTTCTAAAATTTGAAATACAAAAACATATTTCACCAATAATACTTATACGAACAAAAATTTATAGAATTATTTATTTTATATTATTATTTACTAATATATTTTTTTTGGTTTTTTTTTTAATAATAAATAAAATTATATATAAAGTATGGTAAATTGTGAATATATAATATAATTTGATTTTCCAGTAAACTTCTATACTTATATAGTTAATATTTTATAATTATATAGGATTACATACTATTGTAAACAAAAATAATAATTGACATTTTTATATTACTCAGGAAAATAAGTTATTTATGGATCTTAATTATAAGTGATATGAATATTTAAATTATTTTGTTAGTAATATGTGAAGACAATCTTTGGTGAACCATATATTAAGAGAAAATGATGAAATATTGAATGAAATTCGATGCTTTATAAAATATGTGTAAAATTTAAGTTTCCCATAATTATGAAAAAAAGTTCACAATATATGAATACGTATTAATTCAATTAGTTAAGACTTATTCACGTTGAAATAAAATAAAAGAAAACTACACACACACAAAAAATAAAATACTTATTAAAATATATATATAATAAGAAAAAGTAAATACCACAATTAGTAACCTTAAAACAAAATAATATAAAGGTTAGGATTAAAAGAAAATATATATTTTTTCAAATTTTTATTAAAAAAATCACTAAAACTTTTCAAACTCTAGAACCTAATATCTAAATTTAGATTTAAAATGTCAAGCTAAAACTATAAGACAGTTGTTGCCTCTTTCGACTATAGCTAATGCGAATTTGAAGTGCATCTGTAAAAGAAAAAAACGCTGGGGTTATATAAAAGATATGTTTATATCAAAAAGCATCAAATAATTATTTGCAAGGTAAAAACAAAGAACCTCCTAAATTAAATGATAATATATATATATTAAATTTAACCCACCTAAAATGACTTGAAATTAAATAGCAAAAATATGATGATTTATTTAAAAATGATGAGATTTTTCTTTTTTATTTACATTTTATCATAATTTGGAATTCTACAATTGGAATTATTTTTTTAATTATAAATGAGATAGAATAAGTTCATTTATAAAAAAGATAATTTCAAACAAATTTATTAAAAATTTGATTATAATTCTATAGAAATTCTTATTTTTAATAGAAAGCTTATGCAGTTATTCCCAGAAAAATTATAAGTCTTGATCCCTTTTGGCATGTAGATTGGCTGGTATCGAAAAAAAAGCAGCATTTAGGTTTCGAAGAAAGAACGGTCGGGTTCAGGATTATTAATGAAGAGGGATAGAAAGTATTAGAGTTGTATGGAGATCCAAGTGCATTTAAAGAAATGAGGAAATATTTTGCGAAATATATTTTCGAAACTGGTATGTTTGAAGACTATGATATAATAAAAAAAATTGGATCAGGGAAATATGCTAAGGTAATATTCAATATATTAAATTGTAAAATAGAAGTATTTAAAAAAAAAAATAAAACTAAAGAAAGAAGAAAAATTATGAAGTTATAATTTATAATAATATTTAGAATATACAATGATTTATGAATAATTAAAACAAAATAAGAATATTATATGCTTTTTGATTGAATTAAATCATTAGTAATTACAAAATGATTTTAATTTTTATATAAAAAAGAACGAATATTAAGAAGAAATAAATTAACAGTATTTTTTAAAAACTTAATATCTCCCAAACAAAGCAATTATTAAAAAAATTTAAATATTAGAAAAATATCTTTATTAATTGAAGCAATTTTTATAAATTATTTTAGGTCTATCAAATTTAAGATAAAGTTACAAAGTAATAATACGCTGCGAAATATCTAGAAAAATCAAAACTTGAGTCTATAGAATTTGGGAAGGTATTTTTTCTAGTTATTTAAATTTTTATTTGCATGATATTTGAGGAAGCATTTAAATTTAATTTCCTAATTTGTTTATGCATGTATGATGTATTTTATTTTTATTTATGTGTTAATATATGTATGTATGTATATATATATTAAAGTTTATTTAAAATTAAATTTTTGAATTTATTTAATCCCCCCTCTCACTTCAATTACTATTTTTATTTTAATAGGAATCATTACTGAATGAGTTGAATATATTAAGGATGTTAGATCATTAAAATTGCATTAAGATTATTAGAACTTATGAAGAAGAAAAAGGATATTTTATAGTTACTTAGCTATTAAACCCAACAAAAACACTTCAGGACGAGTTGTAAAAGTTTAAAAATCCCACATTTGGATATCCTCTCGTAAAAAATATTATGAAGCAGTTATTGGAAGGAATATGCTATGTGCATTCTTTAGGAATTATGCATAGGGACTTAAAACCATAAAATATTATGTTCAGTGATTAAAATCCAGCAACAATGACTAACTTAAAAATAATTGATTTCGGGTTGGCTTAATTTACTTCTTCCAAAAATATATGTATGTTCATGTTGGTAATTTACAACAATTTAATTTTTATGATTTTAAATATTCCATCAAAATAAAAATATTTTTTTTTTATATATATATAATGTGTCATTAGAATTGCAAAATCTTTCTAAAATCTAAATCAAATCAATAATGATAATTTTAATTTTAGGTACTCCAGGCTATGTAGCACCTGAAATATTGGCAAATGAAAGTGAATCTCATACTTATACAGAATTATGTGATATTTTTAGTTTGGGGGTCATCTTCCACATATTGTACTTATTTAATTTTCACATTCTCTTTCTTTTATATAAATTTATTAAATTTAGGTTTAAAATTTGATAAATTTTCCAATTAATAATTATATATATACTATAATATCTCTTTTATTGATTACTATTTTTATATCTTAATTTTGCTTTAATTTATAGGCTAACTGGGAAAACTGTGTTCCAAGGTAGTAAATTTAATGAAGTTTTAAAGTTGAACAAAACAGCCCACATAAGTCTACATGGAAAAAGATATGAAGAGGTGATTATAATATAATTGGTTATAATATTAAATCCAATAGGGTTTTAATTAATTTTTATTTGTTGAATAGATGGACGCAGATGCCTTAAACTTATTGAAATAAATGCTTCATTAGAATCCAAGAATTAGAATAACAGCTGCCGAGGCACTTCAACATCCTTATTTTATAGATAATAAAAGTGAATGCATGCCCAGACTAAAGTCAGTTTCTAATTTAAATAATTTGCTAGAAAGTACTACCTCGCCTCAGATGAGACCTACTAAAAAGCACTCTTTGTAAATAAATTACTATAAATCATTTTATTTTTCTAGATGTATTTAGAAAAACACTTTAATTTAATTTGTTGAAATGAGAAAAATAATTAAATTTTATTTTTAATTAATTTATTTATTAATATGTGTGTATATGATAGTAAAATAAATTCCAATTTACATTTTTTATCTATTTATAAAAGGTAGTTCTTTGGAAGATATAAAAATACAAATATTGATCTAACGGAGGAACAATAAAGGAAAATTTTGCAGCAATTGAAGTCTCCAGACCAATTAAAATAGGACCCTGTTCAAAAATAAATGCTTTACAAAATAACGAAGCAATTGGTTGAAATATGCTACAATAAATAATAGTCTACTTACTCTGATTTGGATAATCCCTTCAGCTCTACTTCGTCTCCCCTAAGATTTGCCATGTAAAAATCACGATTAAATTCAGTCGAATCCCTTTAATTGGTCAATAGTCCGCACAAAGACTATCATGACCAAATTACATTCTAGACACAGATAGCGGAGACTCATTCTAACCACTAAATATAGCAGCAAAGCAACACACCTGGAAGGAAGAGTGTAGATATAAGTCCGCATAAGAAGTATTCGATTAGCAATAATAAACCCTTAGAAATTTTCAAAGAAGAAGAGGAGTTGCTAAATGACTACAGAGATAGCTATATGAGTAGCTAGGGAATGCAAATTAATAAAAAAAATTAAAACAAATATAAGTAAAATAGCAATAGTAATATCAAAGAAGAGGAAGGAAATATTTCGAGTCAAGATGGGAAAAACTAAAACAGTGAAAATCCGGAATTTTGTTTAATAAAACAACAAAATTCAGACAACGATATTCTTAGGTCTCCCCCTCCACTGTCAGAAGAAATAAAGGAAAATGGTAAATTTTCCTTCCCAAATGTAAAAGACAGTCCCAAATCAGCCTCTCAGAAATATTTCAATGAAAAAGGGCCTGGCTCAGTCACCAAACAATACCACACTCCTCTTTCCAGTAGTAAAATAGAGTAAAAAATACTCCCGAAATAACAGGAAGAAATAAACAATAAAAGCGTCCCCAATATTCCCAACGATAGCATGCACCGATAGCTTTCGTATTAGCAATAAACCTCTTCGCTTTCCAATGTGCATATATCTAGTAATGCAAACGCGAAATTAATTTCGTAAACGAGAGAACATGTGATGTCGTCTCCCTCACAAATCTAAAGTTTGAATTCAATTTCCATTTTGTCGAAATAGCAGTAGCAGCAGGCAAAATAACATAAATAAACCAGTATTAGTCAATTTAATAACGAAGATATAGATAAGGTTTAATATCCCAAAGAATTGAATTGGTTGCTAGACTACTTTCCTGAAAAAATTATCAAATGTTTCATGCAAAAAAATCCTGATTAGAAGTAGGGTATACGACTTCTCGGTTTGTTTTTACTTTTTGGCACTGATAGATATATTAAAAACGATAACAAGACTTAAATCTTCAGGAGATTCGAACTTTTGAATAAAAATTAGGTTTTTGATAATTGGTTCATTGAGTTGCTAAAGGAAATGGTCGAAGACAGAATTGATTTGCTGAACATATTAATTAGACTAAACAAATACGTGGATGTTTGAAAAAACACAGCTTTACTCTTTATCTTCTCTTCTTGCTTTTACTTATTTACTTACTTATTTATTTATTATTATTAAGTCTTACAGTTATATTTATTTTATATTATAACAAACAAATAATAAAAATTAAAATGAGCCAAGCCAGCTGTGAACTCTAACTAACTAATCATCGTAATTTAATTTTTAATATTAGTTTTTTTTTTTTTTTAATAAAAACTAAGTTTTAACTTATATATATCGGAAGAATATAATTTAATATATTATTAATCATTTATTTATGTTTAGTATATAAGTATGTACGTAAATTCTATATATCTTTATATATTAAGTATGAATTTAATCAGTTTTATATTCTTTTAAAGCCACCAAAATTTATTTTATATTTTTTCATTTGTTTAAATTCTATTTAAATTTTGAGTTTGTCTATAAATAATTGCCTAATTACCTATAAATTATTTGCTAAATAAGAATAATTCCAAATATTACGTTTATCATATCTAATTAATATGTGTTTTTTTGATTGAATACAAAAATCCCGAATGGGCTTTTTTACTTCTTAATGTTAGGTAATTATTCTCAGTTAAGTTAATTAAATTCATTCACTCGTTGTTGTTTATTTTTATTTGAGCCGTACTAATAAAGTTGACCAAAACACAATAAAAATTGGAAAATTAAAAAAAGTAAAGTAAGAAGCTAACAAATAATAAATAGAACTAAACATTCAAAATAGACAAAAAAATACTACTATCCTTTAAATATATCTTTACTTTTGAATTAGTTTTTTACATGGAATAATCTAATTTAGATAGACTATATTTAGCACAGAGTAAATCTATTAAGAAAGAATTGGATAAAGATGGTAAATATATTTTTGAATAAATATACTTTATTAAAAAAATTTAAATTAAATATAAAGAATTCGTTGTTTTATCAACAAAAGTATACAAATATAATCATAATAATAAAAGACAGAGCAGAATCTTATGTTTAACTAATAAAAACATAATAAATTTAATACCTGAAAATTTCGCACAGAAATTATTTAGTTTAAGCAGGATAAAGCGGAAAATTCCTTATAGCAAAGTTGGAGCTGTGACTGTAAAATATATTAATATTAATCAAGAATAAATACATTAATATAACCATTTATTATCATTAAAAAAAAGGTATCGAGACATTCAAAAGAGTTCGTTTTACATATTCCTTCAGGTAATAAAATTATACAATATATGCTTTTAGACAGTATTAACTTTATATTTAAAACCTTATAGAGTATGATTATAGATTTAACTCGGAGGATTTTAGAGAAAGTATATTGTAAGAAATTTGCAGAGCATATGTTAAATAAATTAATAAAAAATTAGCCTTTTTCTATAAGGTATTAATCTAGTTTAAAAGTGCAATGGAATAATTTAATTTTTAAAATGATGATATGCGAAAATAATATATTTTTAGGATGATTTAATGCTAATTCCCTATACAACAACTAAGTTTGATAAACACAGGATGCTTAGAATACCAAGAGAAGAGCCGCAATTACTAGATCCAGACGATATGATAAATAATGAAAATGCAAAAGGTATGTAAATATGATGTATTTCATATTTAATTATCGATATATCAAATGTAATAAATAAAAATAAAAAATTTTTAAATAAAAGGTTAGTCAGAGCTTATTTTTACAAAGCAAAAAGATTGTAAGCTTTAAATATATTATTATTTATTTATTTTGGATGTGTAATATTTTGAAATTAAATAATTTTTTACAGTAAAGAAATTAACAATAAGTGATTTTGATTTGGTAAAAGTGCTTGGAAGAGGGGCGTATGGAAAAGTAAAATAAAAATTAAAGTGTATAAATTTATATATAAATAAATATAGCAACTAATATATTTTTATTTTAGGTTATGCTCTGCAAAAAGAAAGATGATTAGGAATTATACGCAATTAAATCAATAAGAAAGGAAGATATAATTGAGAAAGAATAAGTTGAACATACAAAAACGGAAAGATATTTACTTGAATAAGTGAATTTTCCTTTTTAATAAATTTAGAGTTTGCATTTTAAACAAAAGAAAAATTATTTTTTGTAATGAAATTTGTAAGAGGAGGAGAGTTGTTTTATCATCTAAAGAATGAAAAAAAGTTTTCTTAGGTAAAAATTATAATAGTTTCAACTTTTATTTTTGCTTTTTCAATTCTAAAATTACATTTTTAAAGGAAAAAACATAGTTTTATATTGCTTAAATTGTGCTAGCATTGGAATATTTACACAATAAAAATATTATATATAGAGATTTGAAGCCAGAAAATGTTCTGCTCGATGAACAAGGATACATAAAAATTACAGATTATGGACTAGCAAAATAATTAGAAAAGGGAACATTGGCTTACACATTTGTAGGAACTCCAGAATATATAGGTATATATACAATTTTGGAAACATTAGAATTTCTAATTTCTTTTTTTATAAAAAAAGCACCTGAAATCATATCTTGCGAAGGACGTAAATTGATTTTAAAATGATTAATTTTTAATTAAAAATAAATTTATTTTAGATTCTACAGCAGCAGACTGGTGGAGTTTAGGGGTTCTTTTGTAAAATTCGAAAAACTATTATATATTTTAATATTTTTATAAATTTGTTGAATTGTTTAATAGATTCGAACTGCTTGTAGGGATTCCCCCTTTTTATCATCCCAGCATAAATGTAATGTTTGAGCGAATAAAAGATAAAGATGTGGTATTTCCGAGAGAAAATCCTATATCCGACGAAGCAGTAGATTTAATAAAAAAATTTTTATGCAAAAAGGCATAAGATCGATTGGTAGATCCTTAATAAATAAAATAACACCCTTTTTTCAAAGGAATTGATTTCCAAAAAATATTAAATAAGGAAGTAAAAATTATTCTAATTTAAAAAAGATTAATATTTTTACTATACTATAATAAATGACAAATTTAACTTTAAGATTAAGGCTCCGTTTATTCCTAAATTAAAGGGGGATTTAGATGTAAATAATTTTGATGAAGAATTTACAAATGAAGGTAAATATGCATTTATGTTTTATTTAAATTTGTTTCTCATATATATGTTTACAAATTATTTTTTATACTATGTAATTATAAACTTCATTATTTTAATTGATAGAACCTATTAATTCTGTTGTAAATGGAAATTAGCAATGGCTAAATAAATTTGAAGATGAATTCTAAGGAATGACATTTATATAGTAAAAAATTTAAGAAGAAGTGTGAGTGATTAATAAAAATAATTTTTTCTTTTGTCTTTTTCGTAGAGACACTTCCTTAAATAAAAATAACATTCTAATTAAAGGAATACATTAATTACAATTTTTAAAAAAATAAATAATATATATAAATATTTACTGGGCACTTGTTTATTTATTTTATTTTATTATTATTATTTTTAAATATATGTATATCTATTATATTTTAGAATTAAAGTGTATTTATTAATATTATATATGTAATATATTAATTAATGAAGAAATTATTATAAAATGTTATATTTTACTAACATAAAATAAATATATATATATATTAATATAATATCTTGAATTAATTAAAGAAAGTGAAGAATAAGTATAATAGTGTCTAATTTATTATTGTTGAAATTTATTATTTTAATTAATATATTAGTTAGGTACTTTTTAATACTAATAATAGGCACTGATATTCTCGAATCACAATTATTTTAAATTATAAGAATTTAGTATACTTTATGGAACTCCATGTAATTTAATTATTAGATCAGATCTATATTGGGGATTTTTAGCAAATCGCAAATTAGCGTTACAATATTATTTTTCAATTCAGTGTGAGTTATATATTTTAATTATTACCAAACCTATATATAAAATTAATCGCAAATATTTTTAAAACATTATATACACACACACATAATTATATGTACAGATAGCTAATCCCTTAAAAGAAACCAGCTAATCCATAGATAATAAATATGCGGAGATTGAATAAATTTAAAAAGAAATGTATTAATAAGAGATGGCATTCCTATTAACTAATAACCCTTTCTTTAGATCTATGAAACACCAAGTAAGTCATATTTCGTAAAAAGTGAACGAAAAAATAATTAACTTGCTTATATTAAAAATCAATTTGTAAAATAAAAACAAAATACTAAAAAAAACATACAAATAGTAGTACATCAAAATTGCGCATAAGTGTAAAAAGCATGAAACGAAACCAGTAAAATTCTCTTTCTCAAATCGATGAAGAGAATATGTGCCATCCTCAAGATAAAGAAAGTAATTTTATTTATATTTTTCTCTGGTATTTACCTTTTACTATCATGATAATTTAATACATATGCTTTATATTCCATTTTATAAATGACCAAACTACTCATAATTATTTCGAAATACTAGAAATTATTAAAAACATTTTAAATAATAAATAATTTTTAGGAAAACTGAATAATGGAGACGGATTTAGCAATCAGAAGAACAAAAGTGTTGCTCATGAAAGTAAAATAATGGTTAAATTTTAAAATATTTTGATACTTTTTTTTTTTTTTAATTATTTCTGAAAATTATGGAGCTATTTTAAATTCACAGATAAGATTTTTAACCATATTTTAATAAAATATATTTATATAACGAAAATAATTACATTTTATTTATCTATTTTTTTAATCACCAGTCATTGTCTAAGAAATATAATCAGCTCGAAAACATCTGCAAGATTTTTTGGATTTGATAGGAAATAAAAAATATTAAAAAGTGAGCAAGTCTGAATTGAAAGAAGTACTTAAATCTTCAATAGAACCTTTATAATGTTTTGAAAAATTCCACTATATGTATGAAAACGACATATAAAAGTAAAATATAATAAATTATAATGAATTAAATTAACTAAAAAGTGTTTTTTTACCTTTTTTTTCTAAATTTGGTAATAAAAATTTTTAAAATGATTAGAATGTTTACAAATAAGCAAATTAAAAAGAACTGGAACAAGGACGATATACTGCTATTAATTTGGATTACTTAAAAGTACTGTTAACACTTTAAAATTTCACTTAAAAATTTAGTAATTTAATAAATATTTCGATATTCTTTATTATTTAGAACTTTTAATTACCCATTCATTAAAATAAAAATGAGAAAACAAAATTTAAATGTTTAATTTTTTTATTTTGAAGTCGGAAAATGATTGGGAATGTATTGCCAGAATCATGCCCGGAAAGTCTGTCGATAGCTGCAAGTTTAAATGGTTGTAAATGAAGAAAACTAATGTTTCATTATCCCCGTGGACCACATAAGAAGACTCAATTTTATAGAAAATAGTTAGGTAATATTTAATAATAGCTCTTGATATTTTATTTTAATTTAATTAGTTGATAGTGTATTAATAATTTCCTTAATTACTAATTTTTATTAGTGAAAAGGGGGCTCAATGGGTAGAAGTTTCTAAGCTTTTATATGAAAGAATGAAGGAACATGCTTAAAATGCCAATGAGGTGGTATTCAGAACTTCAAAACAATGCAGAGAGCATTACAACAATTTTCTAGATCCGAGTTTGAAAAGGTAATATCACAAACACAATTTATTTAAAGAAAAAGTAGGCAAATTAACTAAATAACTAACATTTTATTGTAAACAAAATCAAAAGGTCGAAATGGTCAGAAGAAGAAGACCAAATGCTTTTGAAATTGCAGGCTCAGTTAGGAAATAAGTGGTCGGTTATTTCAAAAAAAATTCCTGGCAGAACGGACAATTCGGTAAAAAATAGATTCATGACCATCAAGCACAAGAGCCAGGGAATAGGCCAGGTGAATTAGGCGACCAATGACCCCGGATACGGACACTACGGTATATAAGAAAATGGGGTGGGGGATGGTCAGAATTAAGATGTGAGCAGTACTGAAAACCCGTACGATTCGATGGGATTCAAATCACAGGGCAACGGGAAGAAAAAAAATTACAACGGAAACAAAAATTCTGAATTTGAGGTTGAAGAAAACGAAGAAGAAGAAGACGAAGAGGAAGACGACGAAGACCTCGATGATGACGACGAGGACGACGACGAAAACAATAACCTGGCCTCGAATTCCTTCCAAACGAAGGAGGAGGCGAACAATGGAGACAGTAACAACTCTTTGGAAGAGAAGAGGAAGTTGCAGAAGCAGAAGTTGCAGGAACTGAGTCTTACCCAAAGTAACCACAACAGGTTTGAGAATAACGACTTGGGAAATTCGCCGATGAAATTTGAAAATTACCCAAATCAAAACCCAAACATCTTTACACAAAATAGTAACGGCTTAAACGGACATGGAATGGAAGAACTAAACCACAACAACAACAATAATACGAACAATTTTGATAACTATTTCTTAAAACACTTTTCGTAAATGGAGATTTCACCTCTCATAACTCCGGGAATCAACCCGGATTCGATCAAGGAATCCAATTCTTAACCGCAATAACAACAACCTAACTTTGCGAATTTGATTCCTGCCTTCATCGACATGAAAACCAAAACCATCTTCCTTTTCGAAGAATTCGGAGAGTGGTTCAAAGACAGTGACGGCATGTTTTAATTCCAGTTTTAAACCCAGACCCTCTCCGCCCAGCAGAAGTTCTAAATAGCCTGTCAAAAGCAGAGTTCTAGCAGAAGAGGCAGCGGTATAAGAAGGTCCTCTTTGCAGTCTAACAAGTCAAATTTGCAGAGATAAGAATCGATAAATTCCGAAAATTCAGCCGTTCTGTATGCAGATCAATACCAAAGGGAATATCAGTCGTAGTAGTAGTAGCAGTTATAAAATGGAGGGGGACCTGTTAATGGATTACAATAGCATTAGCAACAACAACAACAACAATAATAAAACCCAATGCCCTAGGTGAACAGAAGCGATCCGAATTACGTGCCCTTTTCTCCAATAAAAAAACGCGAAAATATCTTCCATTAGATTAGAGACAGAAAGATCGTAAATTTGCACCCTCTTGAACCCATGTTGGTCGGGTTCCCTATCGGATCTTTCGACACCTTTTTAGAAGAAGGAATTACTCCCAAAACCAAACATAATATAGGCGCCTACTCCAATAATGGGGGCAGTGGGTCTCACTACCCGGGTCACTAGGAAGCATGCCTCCACCAGGTCGAAAAGGAGACAGAGGGTCATTGCAGTATTTGGAATTGCAAACCCCCACTGGGTTGCAAAACCAATTTCTGAATCAAAATAACCATTTAAATAATTCTGCCATTTTCAATCACCAATTAAAATATCCCAATCAGTGCCAATAAGGTCCGTTGGGGTCCCCGATGCACCAGTATTTTAATCGATCCCCGAAAAAGCAGAGTTTTAATAACATATTTGGAGGAAATTTAAACAGCTACAATAATTTGCCTTTCCATGGAAGCAACTAGGGACTTCCCAAAGGATCTTAAATTGACTTGGGCAGCTATGGAATGGGCTCATCTCCGAGACTGAAATTTTTAAATTCTGAACTTTAGTCTCCGATAAACCAGCTCCCTCATCATTAATAATAATAGTAATAGCAACAATAGTAGTAGCAATAAAATTCTCTTTTCGGTAATTAAAATCTCACAAATAATGCCAAAAAATACTTTATGGATAATTATTATAATACCATGATAAATAAACTTCAGGTAAATGCAAACAAATCTCAATAAACTAATTAAAGCAGTAATAACCCTCAGGACTAGTAATAGTAATAATAATAACAGTAATAGTAATAGTAAATGCCTCCCTTGTAAGGAAAACAAATGACTTAAATTAAATAATAAAACTAACTATTTCTCAGATAGTAAAGCATATAGAGTGACTGTGAAAGCAATTATACTGCTGATTTTAACAACTCGAACGGACTTAATGTTCCTTAGGAAATTTTAAATAATAATATATCAAATGGAGTTATGGGTCAATAATAATAATAATTCTCTCATTTCAATAATGGATTAAATAATGGAAATAATATGGAAATTCAACACGATGAGATAAAGGAACATGATGGAAATAATAATTTTAATTAATAAAACTAAGGAAATAAATTCTAAGAAATATTTAATATCAATGGGTAAAATAGTAATTCAAACATAATTTCAAGTCTTGAATCTAAGTCAATAGAATAAATAAATGGATGATAGATATATAGATAGATAGATATAAATAGATATAATAATTTTATTTTATTTTAAAGTTATATTGCCAGCTAAATTGATAATTAGATAATATATATATATTTATGTATTCGTATAGTTTTGATATACAGAAGTATATAATTTTAATGTTACTAAAAATATTATTTAATAATTATTAAAAATAAACTTAATAATATCACATTTTATCAATAAATTATTTGTTGTTTATCAATTTTGTTTTATTTCATTTTCTTTTCCATTCCTTATTTTTTTATATTGTCTATGCGCAGATTATCACTTTTTATTATTTAATTAAAATAGCATTAAATAAGTAACTTAGAGTGAGTGAATTAAATGTTTTAATTTTTATTATTAAAACTCAGAGAATTATAGAAGAAAAACTTCCAACAGCAAAATAAATAAAGGGAAGAAAGTTTATTTAATAATTGAAAAACAATGGACTAAATTTTAAAACATGACGATTTCATTTCAAAGCATGATTGGAAAGGATTGCATCCCTAGAAGTGGGAGGGGGGGAAGTTACATATCAAGCCGAAAGATCATTTAAATTCTGCATATGAACCAGACTTCATACAGTTTAGGGGAAAAAGAAATTACCCAGAAAAAATATCAGAAAAATATGAATATAAACCACACAATAGACAATTTAAACAAAATAGCAATGAATAGCTTTCAGAAAAGAGATTAGGATAAAAGCATATAAATTTTGTTCCTACGTAAAATAAAGAAAGAATGGAAAAAAAACATTTATAATGTAAAAGAAAGCAAAAATATAATTTTAAATATAAAAATAATATTATAATTTATTTTAAATCATTTAATAATTACTATCATAATCAAAAAGGGGTTATTTTGTTTTTTTAAATTAGTAACTAAAAATGGACATTTAGAAGATATAAAATATGGAATTAAAACCTATGATTATTCCAACCAAACAAGAGGAGTGACGTGGGAATTAGAATAGCAAATGAATTAAAAATAAAGGTTAGATTATTTAGAAGACAAAAGAAATTAGATTAATTGCAATTCACTTGGAGACAAGGCCTACAGATTCCCAGAATACTCTGCTGATTTTTACAAATAAGAAGGTAGGTAGTTAGTTACATAATATAAAACTGGTCTTTTATTATTTATGAATAAATCGAAGTCATATTAAATTATATATTTGCAATTAAGGTTTAATTCCCGGTTCAACGATTTAAAAAAGACCTACCAAAAAAACTTCCGAAAAGGTACTGGTCCCTGCGCGAACAGAGGGGAAATTAACGTGGAAAGAGCGCTAAGAAAAAGATAAGTAGAAAGAAGAACAAGATGCGGTGGATGAATTAGACTAGTGGGTAGAAGATGTTTTAAAGGAAGCGAACCCAAACTACTAAGATCCGGATTTATTTTTCGAAAGAATGGAGTAAAAAGAAGAGGCTGCTGCTCCAAAAGGAGGTACTGCTGCAGCTTCTAAGGGAGCAGCAGCTAAAAAGGGAAAGAAATGAATAATTTTATAAACAATTTTTATATTATATTAAAAGAAAAGACAACAAATTAATTTTAAAATCGTTATAATTTAATAAAAAATTTTTATATATAAGTAATTATTATAGTTTATAAAGAAAAGTAATATAGTGGTTTATTTTATTTTTAATTTTTTAAAATCTTAAATCTATTGGCTATAAGTATAATTTATTATGTGAAATAATTACCACAAATAATTTTTATACTAAAAACATAGAGAATTATCGAAAAGCTGTAAAATAAGATCATTCTACAAACATTTCTAAGCAAATGAGATTTTAATATTCCAATTATAAGTTCGAGCCATTGGAAATGCATGGATCCTTTCCCAGAAAATCAATGAAGTTCAATAGAAGAAAGTTTTTTGAAACTTTTTTACTTATGGGGATAGGAATGGTATTTTATTGGTCATGTTAAAATTATGCAAATTTGATAAGGAATTTAGATTTCTGGAAGCAATGGGTATATAAATTTAGCTTTATTTATTAAAAAAAAAAACAGTATTAAACATTACTAAAATATTTATTTATATGTTATTTAAATCTTAGAGATATGAAAAAGAAAGGAAAAAAGAGGCGTATGAATTAGTTATTATGGGGAAAAATGCATACTCTTAAAATATGATAAGACAATTCAGCACTTTTTGAGCGATTAAATAAAAAAACATATATTATTTAAAAAATATAAATTTTAATTATGATTATATTTATTGTTTTAATAACATCCCTAATTTACTAAGTCATTTTATATAGATACAGTTATAGGGAAATTTTAATTTGTGAATAATTTTATTTATGAGTTGTATGTATATGGTATAAATATTTTATAAAACATTTTTTTCCCTTTTAATAAGCATTAGTATAAATAAAGTAATGTAATTTTGAAAAAGAAATAATAATTATGTTATTATAAATGTTAAGATCTACTTTTTATGAATATAAACCATATAATATTAGATAATAATATTTAATAATATTGCAAATTTCATATGGATTAAGAGATTATAAAAATATTGTTTAAATTAAAACTACACACAGTAAATAAATAGAAGTAAAATAAAAAAAATTAAAAAAAATCAAATAAAGAAAAAAGTCATATTTATTGGTAGACACTTTAAAACATTTTAAATAAATAAACAAGAATTAATATTTTGATTTTAAATTTTATGAGCAGTTTTTCACCTCATAACATGTTGTAAAAGAGTTCGGAAAGAAACTCTTCTAGACCTGAATTATTTACAGATAGTATAGATGAAATAAATTTTAAATTCTCTCCTTAAGGAAACTAATTGAATTCTAACGGATTGGATTCACATCCAACTTCCCCTTTTCAAAAATATGAAATTTAGAGTCATGATTTTTTGTCTCCAAAGTCACAGAATGAGCAAACAAACAGTTTAAATTTGAGGTTAGCCTCCAAATAAATAATGAAAAAATAACTTTTAGAAGATGAAAATGAAGATGAAGATGATCATTTGAAAGGAATAGTATAATAGCAAAGCGCTGAATAATCATAGGATAGCAATAATATCACAGACTATAAAAGCCAAAACGACATTTAATAATAATAACAATCGACTTACAAAAAACTATAATTCCTCAACGATTCCAAAAGATCTAAAGAAAATATAAAGGAGCTGTAAGAAGATATACAAAATTTAATAAAAAATAAAAATAAACCTTCGTTAAAAATTCCGAACATTCAGTTGTTGATGGGAAATAATTTCGAAAAATTGGATTCTCCTACTCCTTCAGCATATTAAGGAGATAACTTTAGAATGGACGAAGATGAATAAGACCAAAACGACGGACAAAATCGCTATCTTAAATAGTATATTGAAATGTGCAGGAATGGTAAGAATTTAAACAAGTCTCCATCATAGCTGGGTAATAGTCCTTCGCCCAGAAACGTTTAAGATAGTTATTGCGGAAACTTCACATTCAAAACTGCTTTATAATAACTGAGTGAAAAAATATCCCGTGAGAAAAGTACCAGCAAAAATAAGCAAAAATCCCCTTAATTTAATTTCGAAAATAATCAAGAAGAAGTAAAAAATTTGGAAGATAAAAGCAGTAATAACAATAACAATGTTTTACCCTAAAACGCTAAGCCCAATAACAAATTGTCTTAAAAGTAAATAATGAATACCCTTTTGTTGAGTAGGCTCAATAAGCCCTCATTAAGGTCTGAGAGACTTATTAAATAAAAATAAGAGGACAAAAATAGAAAAATTGAGCAAAGAGTATATGCCCTATTGAATGATTTAGGATCAGATTCTTAGTAATTTAAAAAACTTACTTTTATTTTCATTTATCATATTTGTCATTAATATAATAGAAAAAACGAAAATTTATATGAAATTGGGCTTTTTATATATCTGATTTAGATTTTATCTACGTTTTATATAAATCCAATTGGAAAGTTTAAGATATTGTGGGATTTTATTCTTTTTGTAGTAAATGTGCAAATTATATTTACAATTTCAATTGACAGCTTTTTTATCTAAGACGTTCGGATATGGAAAACTGAAAGATATTATTCTTTAATATACTTAGCTTTGTTCTTGCTATTTTTTGATGTTCTTTTTCATTTTTGCACAGGTTCTTTATTAAGTGTTAATCATCGATTTTTATATATTTTTAAATTCATATACTAATATAGGGTATTATGAAAAGGGAGTGGTTCAAACTGATTTAAAATAAATAGCCAAGAAGTATTTAAAATATCAAATATTTTATGACATTATTTCTTATATCGGCATGGTGTTGGTCGTTTTTTCAGATGATTCCGGAGTGTACTTTCAGTGGGCCGTTTTTCTAAGGTTTACCTCCCTATCCTAACTAGTTATAAAGCTGGAAAATATTTTTTTCTCGCAAGACAAAATTAAATATTATCTGCAGGTGCTTAAGCTATTTATTCTGCTTCTTATCATCGTGCATTTCGCTGCCTGCTTTTACTTCGGACTAGGGAAAATAGAATTGACGTGGTTCAGAGAGCAAGACAATTGGATTGAACATAATAATATGTTGCACAAAGATTGGATTAATTAGTACCTAACCAGTTACTTTTTGATGGCAGCAGTAATTATTTTAATATAAATAAATTATTTTTCAATTCTATTTTTTTAATAAGATTTTGATGGGCGAGGGCTTGTACTTCATGCCAGTTAGTTTATTAGAAAATATTTTTTACATTTTACTACTTTTAATAACATGTTTATCATGTGCGTTTATAATTAGTTCAATGGGAAACATTTTAAATGCTATCAATAAGGAGAACTAAAGATACAATTAAGAACTGGCCATTTTAAACAGATTTATTAAAAAGAAATAACTTCCATTCGAATTGCAAGTATTCAAATGATTTACAATGTGTTTTTTATTTTCTATACTATTTTTAAACAAATTTATAATTTTTTTTTAAAAGTTAAGATCTAAAAACTATTTGCAATATCTTTACAAACAATAAGAAGACGTCACGACACCAGAAGAAACGAAATTATTGAACAAACTGTCCAAAAATTTGCATGAAGAGATATTAAAAGTTACGAGGAAAAGCATTATGGACTAAATCACCTTTTTGAGTAAGAATTTTTCGGAAGGGATTTTGGAGAAGGCCATTTTGATTTTTGAAGAACATCGATACTCTACGAACGAAATTATAAACGAAGACTAATAAAATCATAAATATCTATACTATTTACACAAGGGAGAAGTGGAGGTATTTTACGAGGGGGCTGAAATAAATAGAAACTACATAGGGCCACATTATAAAGAGAAATAAACATTCGGGTTTTAAGAATTTCTTGGCAACCAAAAAACGTAAAACTAAATTTATTAATTTTAATAGCAAAAAACAAATTAGTATTATTTTTCAGTTACAGATTGAGAAGTTCTTCTTTCAGCATCATTTATAGAATTTAGAGAGATAAATTTATAAAATTATTAGAAAACTTTCCTAAAGATAAGGAAATGTTTGCATTTTTGCGGGACAATTATTTCGAAAATCAAAAATATGAAAATGAAGAGTGTATTACATGTGAGAAAACAAGTCATGAAGTCTCACTTTGCAACCGACTACACTATATTCCATTTAAACCTCAAATTATATAATAATAGACAATGTTTGTCTTCCAAAATAGAGTTCGGTATTATTAAATAATAACTTTGATGTTTTTTTAATTGCAAACTTAATTAATTTAAAAAAATAGATACAAAAGAAGGGACGATAAATTTTAAAGTCTCAAAAATTTTAAAACTTAAGAATTTGTATTATTAAAGAATTAAAAAACGTTAATGTCTCTGGATATTTTTCATAAAATGAAACTAGAAATCGAGCTGACGAAAGAAGAAAAGGAAGAATTATACTATTTAATCAATGATGGTTCGGATCCTGATGATGATTCTTAGTTATAATCTGTGGACTATGAGGACTATGACCTAGGTATTTATTAATTATATAATACAAATATACTAATAATATATTAACTCTTTTTGTAGAATCGTTCAGTGATACAAGTAAAATTTCACAATAATTGAGTATTGTAAAATAAAAGCGGAGCTAAATTAACACCCTATAAGAGGATTTAGAAAATGGTTCTCCCAAGAACAAAGAAAGACAAAACAAGTCTATTATTAGTTTGGTTCCCATCAAGCAGACTTCCATGGAAAATATACAAAGTCCGATAAAAAAAAATAAACTGAAAAGATAGGACGCATGAATAGTAAAAAAATAACTTAACTGTGTTTGAAGAACGGTATTCAATTCAACAAACACAAATTTAGTAATAGTAACTCTCCAACTAAGGTTTTTGATTGTTCATAATAAGTAATCCCAGAATAAAGCATCTTAAAATTTTAAAAATCTTACATATTTGACTCTCAAAATTTAGAGTAGAAAACCAAGCCTTCTCTTTATAGACATAGAAAGAGCAATTAGTCCACTAACTTCAAATATCATGTAAATCCAAGCATGATTACTAACTCCATAATGTTTTAAGAAGGCAAATATGGCCAAGATTATAGAATTTCAATGCAATCATAATCTAACAGAATTTCTTAACTATCATCACAGTAATAAGAACATAATAATTTCCTTATGAGTTAGCTTTAATAGATACTTAAATTAGACAAAAAGGGATAAAATAATAGTAATCAAAAGGAATTTACCATCAATATTGACAAAATGCATGAAATGGAAATTTTTTACCCCTTATTTAACTATGATTTAGTTATTGCCCGGTATAATAAAGTAATGAATATCTATTACAAAAATAAAATGTAGCAAAAAGCAGCATAAAGAAATAAATCTATCTATTTTAGATAAAAATAAAAATCTAGTATACATTAGTATTTATATAATTTACTTTATATAAATTTTAATAATCAAATAAATTTTATTTAGTTCATACTAGATATAGTAAATCTGAAAAACAGGAATAAGATTTTTAATTTAAGAAAAAGTTTCTAAGGCAAGTTTCTGGAACTATTAAAGAAGAAAATCTATCGTCAACTTCTCCAAAAGAGCATGGAAGCAAGTTTAAAGCCTCAAAAGGATAATCATTATTTTAAAAAAAATACAGTCACTCTAAAGATATAAACAGCGATGATGAATGATATAAAATTTTATTATTTTAATTACAATATTTTTAAATAGTATTATAATTTATATATTGATGCCAAATAATTTTCTTAAATGCTTGAAAATTAAAACTTAAAAAAAAGTAAAAACTTTTAGGTATTATTTAAATTACTAAATAAATAACATGTTAAACGCATGCATATTAAAATAAATTAATTTGCTTGGTCTGATTCTTATATATAAAATGCAAATAAGCATAGAAATAATAAAATCAGAATAAACATTTATAAATAATATTAATTAATAAAATTAATTTATTGCCAATCGCTTTAATAAATATAAATAACTTAATACACTTATAATAATAGAGATAATAAAAAAGAAAGTAGTTTCACTAAATAATGAGTCAATTCGCTTACGATTACAATCCTAGAAAAACATAGGACTTTAGAAAAACAGCTATTTCAGTTGACAATTGCCATGCATGGACCAAAAACAATTTGTACAGAACTTCATACGGAAGTATGCAAAATAATGTAAGTATTATAAGAATATTTTTTAATTTTATTGCATATAAACTCCTTTATTTTAAAAAAAAAGAAACAATATTTCAATTATTTTAACCTTAATTTTAAATTGATTTATAATATATTTTTTAATTAATTTACAAAGCAACCTATTGATTCTAAAAATGTGAGTTATTAAGGATATGGAGGATTTGTACCTTATATGGTTTCAGATAATAAGTTTGGAATGGGATACTCTCCTATTACTAGAGATTGTTTTTCTAATCCCAAATTGGGATATAATACCCACAAATTATCCTCTACTGGATTTAATTTCAGAAGACATGGTACATATATAAATATAATTACCTTTTTTCTAGTTAAATTAAAAATATAATAAATATTTAACACTAATTTTACTTTAATCTAGACTTTGTTGATCACTCATTAACAGCTAGCACTCATAAATATGGTAAATAAACAATGCAAAAACCCCACCCTTGCATAGATGTAATTATACGATTAAAAATAATATCTAAAATATGAATAAAAAGTAATATAATTAATATTTTGCAATCAGGCTAAAGAATGGAAATCAACCACGCACGCAACTTTCAATAATCCTAAACACAAATTAAACCCTACTTATAGAGAAACAGAAAAGAATTTATAAACCTAGAAATATATGACCAAAACCAGTGGTTTCTAATAAAATCATGAAACATTTGATAGAACTGGTTGGGTGCCTGAAAAAGTTTTACATGGTAATTTGAATTGTTAATCTATAAATAGTAATAATAATAAAATAAATTTTTAATAGGAAATAGAACCTTGACAGAATATAGAGTTAGATATAACCCTAACGTACCTTTCCACAGAGATACCCATATGGAAAAAGTCAGATAAATGTCTAAAAAATAATATAACTACAAATACACTTGAGCGAAATAACCAAAAATATTTTTAGAGTTTTTCTTAAAAGAAGAAATTAATTTTGAAACAGGTATATTAGGTACCTGATTCTCAATTAATTCATGATATACATAGTAAACTTATATAATCTTGTGAGGACATTTCAATTAAGCTGAAAAAATCATAAGAATAAGTTTTTTTATTTTATAGAACTAATTATTTTTACTTTTATACAAAATATCATTATAATATATGTATATTATATATTTGTAATGGCGTATTATAGTAATTAGTTTTTACTCTTTATTTTTTTTTTTTTTTTCAAATTTATAAAAATTTTTTTTTATTTTTAAGATATTAAAACTTATATTAAATGAATATAGCATTATATAATATATAAATATAATTAATTTTATTAAAATACTATCTTTAAATAAGAAATATATTACATTTCTAATATATATATTTAATTCACTATTCTTAAAATCAATTTCAGTAGCCTGATTTTTATAGTTTATTATATGGAACATGATAATCAACTTTATCTGTATTTTAAAAATATTTAAATTAATTTAGGTTTTTTAAAAATAAGTTTTACCTTTTTTTTCTTTCTATCTAGCTGATATTCTCTTAGGAGCACTTACTATATTACCTTCTTTATTTTTAACTTATTAAATAATAAATAAGGAGCCCTAATTCTAATATTATCGAAAAAAAAATATGATTATTTTAAATAATGAATTAATTTAAATAAAACATAAAACTTACCAAAGCTTCTTCTGTTAGTTCTTCATGCTTGGTTTTCATTATTTTAGTATTATGGGTTACAATAGTATTGTAGCATCGAGAAGTTGCTAACCCCAATTTTTTAACACCTGATATTAGTTGTTACTCTGAAGGTGTGGGTTTAATATGGAAATTCTCGGATTTTTTATTTAAATATGTATTATTCAAATTGATATGCTCATCAACTTTAACTATACTTTCATTAAAATTTTTTTGTTAAAGTTGATGCAAATATCTTACATTTCAATAATATTGTTGTTGTTATTGATGTTGTTGTTCTCATATAAGTCGAAGCGATTAGAACAATTTTCTTTTTCTTTTTTATAAGATGATTTTTGCAACTCCTGTATGGGCAGCTAGTGCTATTATTCAATGAAATTATAGTTATTTTTATTCAATAAATCTAATTCTCCAATTGCCAAACTTTCGTTAAAATGTGTATCTATATAGTCAGTTGATAACTTACGTTTTATATGACTGTTGTGCAAACTGTCAATATAAAAACCATAATCTAATTCTTGGTTAGTTTATGCAACATCTTCCTTTTGCAATGAATTATTAAAAAAGTCCTGATATTTAAACTGATTTTTGCAACTCTAATCATTATTTTTACTATCAAAATCTTCTTAAATTATATTAGCTTTATTTTCTAAGTTATTTTTTAATTTCTATTGTATTTCATTTCCTTTCTCTTCAATACCTATGGCTACTTTATTTTATATATGTTAATTTAGTTTATCCTATGACTAAAAGTTTTTTTAATTTAATTATTCAACTTGTTAAATTTCGTTGTTCTATTATTGCATTTGAATATTTGTTTTTTCCTTATATGCAGAATCTTTTGACATTTTTCTACTAATAGTAGTAATAAAATCTTGCTTAGTTTTGCTGCAACTATTGGAAGGATATTAAAATTTTGAAATACTGCTATATGCAGAGATTGTTTAAATTTCTCTTACAGGTTGTTTTTTGTTTGAAGAGTTCTAAAAATGTTGCTAAAATATTTTATCGCAGCTTTTTTTCATTGCTGAATTTGACAAATTTTTAAAGAGGTTCCCATTATCTAACTAACATTTTCTACCACTACCATTATTGTTGTTGTTATTTTATTTTATTGAAATTTCTTTTTATTCAGAAAGATCTAAGTTTTAATAATCTTATTAATTATCTTCCTCTTCTATTTAAACGTCATTGAAAACATCTAAGCTGTTGAAGGATTTGTATAATTTAGAAAGGTCTCGTTTGTTATTTAAACTGCTCTTAGTTTTTTAGCATGAAGAATAGGGGTTGAATTTATCAACAGATTGATTTCTGGAAATCATATTATGCAGGTTTTCTTTATTGCAACTTTTCTTTTTCGAGCATTATTTACTTTCGGAAAAAAATTGTGAAAGATTAGATTTAATATTGGAATAATCTTTATTGAAGTATTTTTTGGGCGTTTCCAATAGTTTGCTTTAATTCGTATTTGTGTTTTTTATATGGTTTTTACAACCATTACTGTTTTCAATTTTGCTATTGCTTCGACTAAAACTGTAAAAAGAGGAATTTTGAGCACATTAGCTCTATTTTTTATTACTCAAATTAATGTGTTAGCTTTTTGTATCTTACTTTTATTTTTTCATTACTTCTGGTTCATAAACTCTGAGAGTGTCTTCAAATTTTATTTAGGGCTAGTATACTCCACCTCTTTCATAGAATTTTCTTTAACTTTTTTCTCTATATATATGGCAAGCAATTATTTACATAAATTGTAATTTATGAAAATTTAATTTAAATCGAATTACCTTAGTTTTTATTTCAATGTCTACGTTTCTCTTCTTGTTATTTAAGAATGAGAATTATATCGATCTACCAATGAAATTCTTGGATTTTCAGAACTCATTTAAGATTAGAATTTCTTTATAATTCAATTTTTATGAAAATTTAAATTTATTATTTATTTTAATTCTAGTATATGATAAAATATTAATTTTTTCTTTTCTTTTTGTTTTGTGTTGTATTATTTTCGTTGCGAGAATAATATTTTTTTTAATAATAATCGCGTTTTAATGAATTCGCTCTCTCTGTAATGTGTTAATATTAATATTAAAACTAAATTATATTACTTTGCTTTATAATATACTTTTACTAATAATTATTAATTATAACTAAACCAAATTATTTTTATTTTTCGCTTACTTTTTAACGGAAGTAAATAGATTATTAATTAATCAAATAAAAGTAAGAGTATATGTATACATAAAATAAAATAAAAATTAATTAATATAATTTAAAATTTATAGCCTCGAATTATATATGTTTTTAATTATAATAATACAAATATATAATAGTTAAGAATTAATAAAAATTAACATTTAAATATTATTTTGTTTATAAATATAATGATTTTACATTTTAATATAATATTATATGGCGTATCTAAAAAATCATTTAAATTTTTATTGACATTTTTTTTTAATGATTATTTAGAAAAAGTTACGGAAAATTTATTTATTTATAGGGGAAACTATTTTTTACAAAGAGCCTCATTAATTCAGAATTAAATTTTTTGATTACATCCATATGTGTAGTAATTTTCTTACTATGGTTGCTGAGCTTTAGAAGGATTTAACTGTTATTTTTAATTATGTTCTTGTTGTGGAAATGTTTATAAAACTTTTTGACTAAGAGGTTAATTTATCAGTTTATTTCTAGAATTTTACATTATTTTAGGACTTGCTTCTCTCATTGTTGAGAAATTATAATATACTCCATCTTTTTTATAGGTAAAACTTTAATTTTCCCAGGTGATGAAGCTCTACTTGAATTTATATTATTATTATCACCGTCTATCAAATGAAAATAACATAAAATATAAGTAAACAAGCAGCTTAGAATAAAAATTATTGTTTACTTTTTGTATATGGAGAACTGATTTATGATCGATTATTATTAATTTAACTCTATTTTAGTTAAGGATTCATGTTTCTATTAGTCCTAAGTGGCGATTGAGGACGACTATTTTTATTGGGAGAGAAGTTATTGCATTAGTTATTTACTAGAAATCCCATATTTCGAGGAGAATAAGCTTAGTTTACTAATCTTGCCTATGAATTTAAGTTCTATTCGATTTGAGGAGATCTACTTCTTTGCTAATTTAAAGGAGTAGTCGGCTTTTTGGAATATTAGAAATGATTACCGTTATTAAACTACTATTATTATTCAAAATTATTTTCTTATTGTGGAGGGAGTTACATGTGAGCATCATCAAAAAATTCATTTTATTAAATTAAATATTATTTTTATTTAAAATTTAATTGCTGTTAATATTTATTCCCATTGTTGCCATTGTTATTGTTAGTAGTTATTTTTCTTGGACTTAAAGATCTTGTAGTGGCATTAGTAGGAACAGTAGCGGGTTTACTTATTCTTTAATTTTAATATCTATCTTAATTATTATTATTAATTTAATTCAAACTCTATTTGTTATTAACAGCAACTTCCTAGTTTTTTGAAATTCTTTCCCTCTATGGTGATTGCTATTTTTTAACAATAGATTACTATGACTTTTGTTCTTGTTATTGCTATTATTATTGATGTTCTTAATCATCATTAGAAACAAATCCAAATCTTGCTGTGCATTTTAAATCTGATTCTGATTAAGCATTTAAAAAATCTTTCCCATGATCAATATTTTCAGTTTATATGTCATTTATACTTTCAATAGTTATTTATTTTTTGTTATTATTGATATCTTACATATCTTATTCATTTAATTCAATAGAAATCTTTTTGCCAAAACTGCTTTTTTAGGCCTTTATGCTCATTTTTTTATTTGTAGGAGAAGTATTGGATGGAAGGACAATTTTTTTATAATCATTATTATTTTTGCTGTGTAAATACTCTTCTATTTGAGTAGACCCGTGCTAAATATCATATATATTATTGTTAAGTGAATGAATTTGAGGTTAACCATTTTATTTAGGACTTTTCAATCTTTTAGAAATTTATTATTAATCTAAGTTTTTGGGCTGCCATTATAGTTAACGGGTACTTTTCCCTAACGATTAATAAGATATTTAGGTCTTTCTGGCAAAGAATATTTTTTCAAACTTTCTTCTTTTAATCTAATTAAATTATAAGATATTAATTCAAGTATTTTCTTTTTTAGAATAGAAAAAATATATTTCTACTTTTATTAACAAAATTTCCTATTTTTAATAATTAAATATATCATTCAAACTTAAGATTTTTTACATATTCGATAGTTAAGAAGGTTCATGGCTCTTTATATTTTTATTTATATAGTGAATTTTGGAAAAATTCCAAATCAAACTCTTCTCCTGTTGAATCTCCACATCTTCCTGATGAAGAATTATTTTAGTTCGGATGCTCTATAATAATACTTTTAATTTTTTATCCTGGAACATAGGTAGGACTGCAAGATATGGTCTCTTTTTCATTTGCTGAACTTTTTTCTGAATTACTTATTTTACCATTTTCTATTAACAACCCTTCTTTTTCTTAACGGAAATGATTAGTGGTAATTATTTTATCTTCAACATTTTGTTAAACAATTATATTTTATCTTTTATTTTTATCCAAATTATCTTCCATATTTTTTCCTTTAAAAATATTATCAGATTACCAACCATATTTAAATAGTATAATTAAGTAATAAATATTAATATTATTTATTTTCGTTTTACCAATTTACCCTGGAAAACTTTAATTATTATTATGTTATTAATTTATTTATGTAATTATGTATTTACCTATTTATTATTATTTAGTAGTAAATTTCTGGTTTTTATTATTTCTTTCAATCACAATAAAAATTTTGTTTGTTCGCTTGCAAATATTATTATATAATTAATAACTATATAAGTATAATATGGATAAAATAGTATGTGACTGCATACTTTTAAATTTATAATAATATTTATTATTATTAATTTAATGCAATAATTTATTGATTTATAAGATAATATACTGATGATATTTATATTATTAAGTTACGTTATTTTATTAAAATTCCAAATAAAAATGAAAATAGATTATTTAAGTATAAATAGCAAATTAATAAATTTAGAAAATAAATTAATCGTAATTATAGTAAGTCAGAAATTAAAATCGTTAAAGATAATTCGATTCATACTAATTTAATTTAATTAATATTTTGGTAGTAAAATAGTAAATCATATAATAGTAATTTTTAAAATAAATTTGTATTAATTACATAACATTAACATATTCAAAAAATTAATATATATTTTTAGTTATTAAATAAATCAGATTAGCTTCATTTATTTTCTAATAAATCTATTAATAATATAGAATATATTTTTAATTTCTTATTATAATATTAAAATTTTTTATTTGATTTAAATAAAATACAGATATAACAAAAAAAAATTATATTTACATTATAAAATAAATACTAAAATAAATTAAAATATACTTTCAACAAAAATAGATATGTTATTTCAAGTTACATGTAATGGAATATAATTATTTATAAAATATTAATTAGTCACACAAATTAGAATATGGCCAACTACTTACAAATTAATAAAATAAATTATTCCCCATTTGGGAGTTCAAAAGTAAATTCTTTAAAATATTATCACTACTTCTGATATAGCATGAAAACCTAAATATATATTTACATATTATTAAAAAGTAAGTAATTATATTTGTAGAAAACATTAGTTTTATATAAATTTTTAATATTTTATTTTATTTTGTAATACCTGGTATAAAAATAAAGAATATGTTATAGTATATTTTTCTAAAGGAGTATAATATTTTAATATTTAGGAAAATTTATGTATTATCGTATATATTTCTTTATTCTTTTCTTAAATACTATTATTTTTTTTATTTTATAGATTTTTGGTTACTTTATATATAAATAATAAGTTGTCATAATTATTAAACTCTCATTGCATATTCAAGTTAGTTATCAGTTTTATATGCACTTTTACTTATTAGAAATAGGGGGGCTTTATTTTAGTCTGTGAAAAAGTAATATAACTAAATAATACACATAGAAATTAAAGAAATTTATAAAACACAAAAAACAAACAATCTATATTTAAATCAACTAATCAGCAACTTTATAATTATTACTATTAAATATGGGTTGTGGAAATTCAAAAAATTTTCGTTCAAATTACATATAAAAATATGATAGCTCGCATAAAGAAAAGTTTTCAACAAAAGAAAAATCACAAAATTTTGAAGATTCCCCCAAATAAGGAATTATTCCATATAGAAAATCAACTAGAGTAAAAATAACAAATTCATATTATTCTCAATACTATATTATTATAAAATGGATTATTGTCATTATGATTTTTTTAATTATTAAATTAAATAAATAAATAATAAGATACTATATATTTATTTTCTATTATTTTCAATTACATTATAATAATTATAAATCTTTATAAATTTATAAAATTATATTATTTTAAAGATATATTAAAGTATTCATGATATGCCAAGATAAATCAAAGAAACTAAAGAAATTAAATATGGAAAAGATAGTTATGGGAATAAAATGATCAACGATTATAAATTTATAAAAATATAGGGAAAGGTTCATTTGCTACAGTTAAATTGGCAATAAAAGATGGAAAGAAATATGCTATCAAAGTTATGAGAAAGTCATTTTTGACCTAATAAATTTCTTACTATAGAGATGAATCAGGAGGTAAGGAATTTATATTTATAAATAGAGTTTATTTTTATGAAAATTCTTTACAAAAAAAATTTCTTTTTTCCCCATATTTTTTTTCTGTGTTTTATTATTTTGTATTAAAAATACTTTGTGATAATAATAATAAATTTTATTCATAAGAAATGCAAGTAAGGAATTCATACGACGATGTTTAAAGAGAAATTGCCATAATGAAGAAAATACAACATCCCAATATAGTTAATTTATATGAAGTAATTTAAAATCCGAATAATGAAAAAATTTATTTAGTGATGGAGTTTTGCTGTGGGGGGCAGTTAATAGGTAATATTACTATTTATTTAATTAATCTAACTTATTTATTCAATTTCAGTTTTTTCAACCTTTAAATATACTTTAATATAAATATCACTTTTTTATTTCATATTGCTATTATTTTTTACTGACATTGTATTAAATTTTTTATATTAATAATAATTTGTTGAATATTTTAAAAAGAATGGGAGGATGAAGACAAGTTTATTTTTACTGATAAAAAAAGAACCTAACCCTTTCCGGAAGACTATTTAAGAAAAATATTTAGAGATTGCATTTTGGGATTAAATTATTGTAAGATTATATTGTTATTGTTTTTTTAATAAAATAATTATAATTTAAACAGTAAATAATATTTATTTTAAGTACATAAAAACGACATTATTCACAGAGATATTAAACCCTAAAATATTTTATTAAATGGAAGTGGTCATGCATAAATATGTGATTTTGGAATTTCTGTTAATACCTCAAGATAATCATAGGCCGATGCTCTTAGGAATGTATAAGGAACATAGTTTTTCTTGTAATTAATGAATGATAATAACATTATATAGTAAATAAATAATTAATATTATAGAGCTCCTGAAGTACTAGACACTACTTATCTTCTACCAGAAAATTCATCAAGAAAACATTTAATTGATGTTTGGTCACTAGGGATCACTTTTTATTCTTTTGTCTTTTTATAATTACCATTTTATGTGGACAATTATTTTAGACTAGGAAAAGCAATTAAATAATTAAAGTAAATATTGTAATATATATTAATATTTTTTTTAAATAATTAATTCACTTTAGATTAAAATTCCCTAAAACTGTAAAAATCTCTAAAGGATTAAAAGAAATATTTAAAAAAATGTTAGACAAAAATATTTAAAAAAGAATAACTCTGGAAGAATTAGCTTAAATGCCGTGGATAAATGAAAATTGCCAAACTAAATTAATAGATATACTGTATTTTTAATAATTAATAAAATGAGTATTAACATTATGTATATCATTTTTTTTAGAAATATCGATAAATAGTAAGAAAAGCACAAAATTGAAGTTAATGATATAAAAGAAGCTTTCTAAATTTCAAAAAAATAGGAATCGTAAATAATGAAACTTTAATATTTTTTTTAATAATATTTTTTTTTTACTTTATTTTTTAGAGATAAATTAAGGGTAGAAGATAAAGTAAAAATTTAAAAAGCGATTAACTTCCTCCTTCTTGTACAAAATTTGGATCTTTTAATGAATTACCATCAAAGAAATAGTCAGAAGATTAATAGGAAAATTAATTAAAAATTAATAATTTCGCAAGTCAAAGTAATGTTTCAAGTTATAAAAACGATGGGTCTTCCTAAGAAAGTGTTGATTGTATTAAAGATGATAAAAATAATGAAAATGAATAAGATGAAGATTATTATGATATGTAAGATATTGGCTAAGAAGCAAAATAAAAATTATTTCATTTCAATATATATAAAGAACTAATAGTAATAATAAAAATTCCATGTTTGGGATAAAAGAATAGTAAGAGCTGTATGTTGAACCTATTTTATAAAAAAATAAAGATTCTAACAATGGAAATGAATCATTAGCATGAAAACAAAATCTAGTTATTTATTTTTATAATGATTATAGAAAAAGAAAATTTATTTAATTTTTAATATTTTAATTAATATTATTGCTGTTCAATAATTTATTATGTCAAATAAAATAATATCAACTAAAGAAAAATAATAATGAGAACTAATCAATTAAAATATGTGAAAAAATAATAAAAAATGAATTATTTATAAAAATATAGCAATATAAATTAGTTTTAAAATGTACAATATTTTATTATTATTATAAATCGAGTTATATATTTAAATATTATAAGTAGTAAATATATTTTTATAATATAATTATATAGGTTTTATCAAAGCTATAAATTATGCGAAAATTATATATTATAGATTAAAATTAGGGAAAAACCTTATATAATAGTCTCAATTAAATTAATAAAGTTGCAAAATGTGGATAAAATATATTTTAAAAATTTCAATAGTAAGTTAGTTTTAAATTATTAATTTTTAAGCTTACCTTTATAATTTTTATTTTATTAGCATAAAAGCTCATAAAAACATAAACCCTAGAAAATAAACAAAAATTAATATAGATTTTCTGAATAAGTAGAAAAAAATGTATAATTTTAAAAATAGAGGACCCCCCATGGAGGACCCTTATGCTTATGGTATGGAACAAGAAGAAGAAGAAGAGGATGAATATGGATATGATTATGAATATGATGAAGAAGGGTATGGAGATGAGTATGGTTATGAATATGAAGATGAAGAAGAAGATGAAAATGGTATTCCTTCTTATATGTAAAAGGCTGAAAAAACAGGAGGAATCGGAGGATTGGGGTTAAGTAAAAAAACTCTTTAGGAGGAAATATGTAAAAATAATAAGATTTTTCGGCAACTGGAGGTTCATTTTATGGAGGTAAAAAGAAAGAGTAAGATGAAGAGCCCTACAAAGACCCGTTTGCTGATTCTTAGGATGATTATGGAGCTGGAGATTATGATTATAATATGAAAGGGGGTGCGGGTGGAAAATAGAAATAACCAGCAAAAAAAGTAGATAAATAAGCATAAATATTTTATATTAAAATAAAATTATATTTTTTGAATGAGTAAGGCTGGAGGTAAAGAGTCTAAAGTTAAAGGAAAACCAGGAATGGATGTTAAACGATTTGGGCTAAAGTTTGATCCTCCAACCCTTATTTTGGAATACTAAATGCCAAATGGAAAGCTATATCATCATAAAATGAGGTTAACAAAGCTATCATCAGACACAAATAATGCAGATGCATTAGAATATTTAAAGAAAAAGCATGCAAGTTATTTCTATGGAAATCAAATAGATGATAAACAAGTCCATGGTATTGATAAAAAATAAACTTAAACTTTAATCTGTAATATGCATTTAACATATATATATATATTTAAAGATCTTATAGATAAATTAAAGAGGCATTTACACTCTAAAAAGGGAGCTATTTATGATACAAAGAAAAAAGAATCAAGCGGTATAGCAGCAGGATCTACAAAGAAAGCAACAAGTAGTTTTGAAAAAAAATTTATAAATAAAAAAATTTATTGATATTTAGATCAACTATTTATATTTATAGATTAGAAAAAAGATGACAAATTTGATGTTTCTTAATATTAAAATCTTAATTTAAATAAACTATCAACATAAGAATTAAAAAAACATAAAGATCTAATGGAGGTAATATTACTATATATATAATATCCCATTTAAAAATTGAATTATTAACTATTTAATAAAGGTATAATTTAAAAAAAATTGCTTAAAACCTGGGGATGCTGGATACTAATATGAAATTAATTAAGATTTTGATCCTCAAGAAAGTAATGATTGGGATGATTGATTATATTTATAATTTAAATATTCTGTATACATTTATAATATAATATAATTAGTTTATTATAAATATTTTTTTAAAATATATATTTATATTATTTTTAATAAAAACTATTTTATAAATTTTATTAATTATGTATAACCTGTGTTTAAAAACTAAATAATAACGTATGTATGTATGTATGAAAGCTTATAATTATTACCTTGCTTAAAAATAACTAAAATATTTAAAAATAAATAGTTATGAACAATATTAAAAATTAAACATTTAAAACTAATGAAAAATAATTATTAGTTATAATTATATAGAATAAATATAATAAAATATTATTAACTTATCGTCAATTTTATTCATATTATAATTATATATTAATTGATTAATAATTTAAATTTTTATATATCCAATTTTTATAATATATTTATATTTATTGTATATCTATAAAAGAAATGATGACTAAGAATATGAAAATTAATTTTATATTATTTTATTTTGTTTATAATGTATTTTTATATGTATATAATTATAAATAGAATGTGGTAGTAATTTTTTATAATTTTCTCTCTTTTTTTTGAAAATGTTTAATAAAACTTTAGGGGTCAAGCCAATTGCATTAAAACACAACTTAAAACTTTGATCTTATCAAATCAAAGATAATGCAAATGTAAATTAAACTTTTCAGTGAGGATTAAAAACTGATTTTAGAGAGATTATTATTTAATATTTGCAATTTATTTTTGAAAAAAAAAATAGAAGGCTAAGATATTTATTATTTTTTTAATTTTTTGAATTGTTTTCCTTTTATTATTAATTAATTATTTTTAAATTTCAAACAAAACAATCTGAGTATTAATTAATTGCATGCATAAATAGTAAACGTATTATATATACTTAATTAATATTTAATAGCCTTTCCAATTTACTTCTCTGAAATATTCTCAAGAATAATTAAGACTTATTGAGCAATAGTTTTTTACCATATTAAATTCACTTTAAAATATTAAATTGCAAAAATACAATATTTAGCAATTAAAAAAAATTGATTATTAATCAAACAAAAACAAATAAAAATATTTTCAAATCAAATTAATACTACTTATCTTAAATAAAAATATGGTTAGTCTTCCTAATTACGAAATAATTAGAGTCATAGGTTCCGGATCATTTGGTAAATAAGAATAAAAATATAATCAATAACAATTGCATTAAAATTGTTTTAAAATTCATTAATAATTTCATTTTATTCTAGGGTACGTATTTGAAGCTTATGATCATACGTAAAATAGAAAGGTCGCTTTAAAAAGAATTGAAAAAGTAGGGAATTAGTTAAGTAGAGAATATGAAATATTATTTGAAATAAAAGATTCTGATCATGTGGTGAAGATATTAGTAAAAATTTAATTATTAAAGCTAATTTTTTGGCGATATGTTTTTTAAATTGCTAAATTATGCGCCTAAAAAATATTCGAAAATTTTTAACTAATAATATAAATAAATAAACAATGTTGATTACATATATAAAAACGAATTAATTATATTAATTATTTAACCTACAGGACTTTTACTATTCGAAAACGGATAATGGAAAACTAATATAAAATATAATTTTTGAATATATGGAGGACAATCTAGAAAATATGCTATAAAATTATATAAAACAGAGGAAAACATTTTCAGAATATTAAGTTAAAGTAATTCCATAATTAAGCTTTTATATGAATTAAATAAAGGAGTTTTATTTGTTCTAGTTTATCAATTTTTTTTCCTTTTTTAGTTATACGTGTACAATATTTTGAAAGGATTACAATACATTCATTCTAAAGGTATTTGCCACAGAGATCTAAAGCCGTAATATAGTTTTATATAATATAAACTCAGTTGAATTTATATAAAAAATTTTTGTAATTTTAGTGAAAACTTGCTTATCGATAAAGACTATAAAAAAGTAAAATTATGTGATTTTGGAAGTTCCAAATAAATAGATCCTAATGGGAAAAATACTCCTTATATCGTTTCAAGGTATTACAGGGCTCCTGAATTAATTCTTTGTGTCACAAAATATGATTAATCTATTGATATATGGGGTAATTCAATAATTCAATACTAAATTATTATAATTTTTAAATATTATATTAATTATGTAAAAATTTAGCAACTGGATGCATATTGGCAGAGTTAATAACTAGAGAGCCTATATTTTAGGGAAAGAGCGAGGGAGATTAATTGTTTGCTATTTTTAAAGTAAGTGCGTGCGATATTCCATAAAAATAGTATTAAGATTTTATTTTTTATTTTTTCCATACAGATTCTCGGAAGTCCATCTTAAGAAGAACTAGAAGAGTATACCAAAAGAGTGCCCTTCGATTCTAAGCTTTTCAAAGAATTCTTGGATTATGAACCGATAAATTTGAGGGAGAAATTTTATTACATAAAAGATATTGATAATTTGCTGGATCTTATACATAAAATGTTTTAATATTTACCAGAAAGAAGAATATCTGCTTCGGACGCTCTCAAACACCCATTTTTCGCCGAAATTGTAGAATAGGAATAGCAAGAGGAAGAAGAAGAAGCTTCACAGCAAAACAAAATTTAAGAAAGTTAATGATTTATATTTTAAAAATTATATTATTTGTAAATTATAAAAAAAAAAATTTAAAAAATTAAGTTTAAATTTTAATATAGTTATTAATTTACTACTTTGCTATATATAATAAATAAAAATTTTATAAATTAAATTATTTAGAATTTATTATATGTAATAATGTATGTTTAAATTACTAGGTACAACATAATTTAAATTTATATGAACTTTTTATTAAATATGAAGAGAACATGTAATTAATTAAATATTTTTTAAATGGCTACTTTTTATATATTTTCCAGTTGTAGACATTTTTTTAAGCATATTTCATTTATAAATAGAAACACTGAGATATATTTTTTGATAGGATTTAATTAGTTAATGCATATATAAAATGAAATTATTATTGAATTAGTGAGTCTAATTATGTATACATTTATTAATAAAACATAAATCTTAGGAATTCTTAAGAATAATACTTAGTAAGTAAGGAAATATTAAAATTATAAATAACAAATATACATATATTATATTTTCAAATTTATACTTACTTAGTTACAAACAATTATTATATATAATTGTCTTTATAGATATATAATTTAGCGAAAAAAACAAAAAAATAAAAATTTAAAAATAAGGGAACTAATAAATTTCAGCAGAAAAATATTATTTATTTTTTTTTACGTAATAATATATACACATATTTTTAAGACTAAAGAAAGAATAATATTTGCACATTTGATTTTATATCAAAAAAATAAAATAAGTAGCGAAAAAAAAATTAAAAAAACTCAATAATTAGCCATAAAAACATCCAAAGTCAATATAAAAAGAAAAAAAAGGTGCAAAACACAAAAAAAAAATGAAAAAAACGAAGCTAAAGAGGGCCCTACAAGCAAGAGCAGTTTTGAGCAAAAATAAAAATGAAATATAGGAAAGTCTTTCTGAACAAGAGGGGCAGTCCTTTCAGTGTCACCATAGTAAATGTGGCAAAGGGTACAGCTCTTACCAATCATTATATAACCATTTTAAATTGAAACATTAAAAACCAAAGTAAGCTAAAATGGGTATAGCGGTCCCAAATAGAAAATAATCAGCGAATTTATCATAGAGAAAGGGAGCCGAGTTATCGAATAACTCAGAACTTCAGGGAGTATCTGAAAATTGCGAAAAAGAAACGGGAGAGAACGTATGCAAAGTAGGTCTATCGGACTTGCAAAAAAAAAAAAAAAAAATAAACACTAGATAGGCTCCAGATTAGAAAGCAGATAAACAGCAGTTATCAAAGTCGTAAGGAATTAAGGAAAGTAAATAAAGAGATCAGCAAGTAAAAGAAGAAAAAGGCCACGAAAATCGCAGTCAATCAGCAGCTGTAGAAAGCAGAATCGACAGTTCTAGTAGTGGCATGTCATAATCGTTATTACCGAGAAAAAGGATCTCTGTGGTGGACGCATCGATCAAGCCTCAGAAATATAATAAGGATGCAATGTTGTACCAGAGTCAATAGAAGGGAAAACGTGGAGAGACGAGTACAGAAACATTAAAAAGAAGTAGAAAAATTGTAAAGTGCCCCAATAAAAAGCTAGAACAGTATCTTTTACTTCCTAGAAGACCAGGAAGGCCTCCAAAAAATGTGGCTCTTTTGAAAAAACAAATACGTAAATTTGGGGCGATTTAACAAAAACTATTGTCTGAATCACAGCAAAATAAAATTAGAATCCAACATTTGGTGAGAAGGGGACCGGGTAGACCGAAAAAATCTGAATAAAGCTTGCTTTAATAATAGAGAGAGGCTCAATTCGGAATCTAAAAGCCCGCTAGGCCTAATATTCCTAACGAATATTTAACCCCTGCTCAATATTTGTAAAGGAAAAGGAAATTAATGCAAAATAATGTAAATAGTAGCGATTAATAATAACAATAATTTTAATAATCGGATTAATAGTAAGAATAGTAATAATAAAGCAGTGATCAATAACAAGTAGAATTGCCAAATATCTAAAAAGTAGGAGAATAGGATTAAATTTTATCAAAATAAAAAGTTAGTAAACCAATATAAGCATAGTATGTAAGAAACTATAAGCGAAAGGCTTTGAGTTAAAAACAAAAGGAAATTTTACAATAGTTCATCGCTTAGAGAGGAGCGAAAAGAGGAAGAAAGTAAACGCAAGTTATTATTGATGTAATAAACCCATTCCATATTCGAAAACCAGTGCTAAATTAAAGATATATGGACAGTTTATACGAAGTTTTAATTAAATAATTTCCTTAAGGAATGATAGGAACAAATTAATAATAGTTGTAATCAGATTTAAATAAGGTAGATTAAACGTGTATTAATAATAAAAAAAAGCTATAGGATGATCAATAACTAAAACAAGTAATAGAGGAAAAAAGTGATTAAGCCGAAATTAATTAACAAAACTTAAAATATAATGAATATAGCAATATAAATGAATAATGTAGCAATAATATAAAATTAGTCGACAAAAATATACATGTTTTAGAAAAATTAGATGCCAAATTCTACGATTTGGTTTTGATAAAGCCAGAGCTTGATAAGTTGCTGGCTGGAGAAGAAATCAATTTGTATCGAGTAGAACAGAAATTAGCATTTGTTTTACAATTTGCTGCTAAAAATTGTTGTTAAGATTTATTTTAAGAAATATGCGTCCTTGTCGGGTTACTACATAAACAAATAAATAGCAAAAAAATTTTTTTCATCTAACAAACATACACAACGACCATTGATATCGCGTAATATATTCATGATATTGCCTAGTACACCTTTCTGAAATTTGATGAAACTTCCAGCAGTGATAGCAGCACCAATTGCAGCAATGCTTGTAACGAAGAATAAGGACAAAAATAAAGTTAGTCCAATCAGTCAATATTTAATAACGTAGAAGAGTAAGAAGAAGAAATTGAAGAAGAAGAAGAAGATGAGAATGATAATGCAAGTAGTAGTAGTAGTAAAAGCAATAATTCTCAATAATCTTCAGTTGATAGCGAATCATGTGAAGTAGAAGAGGAAGAAGGAGAATCTTAAGATAATAAATTAAATAGTTCTTTTTCTAATATTTCTTAAAGTTGTTATAATGGAGAAGATTATAACTTACTTTTCAAATATATTGTAGATTTTGACTCGCTGTTGAAAACTATAATAGCTGTTTCTAATTGTATATTTCTTTCTTGATCAAATTTTTTGAAAGAAAAAATGCATATAATTAACTTCTTTGATTTATAGTAAATTTAATCAAAAGTAAAGAAAAATAATGTTGATTCATACTTTACTTTTTATTATAAAATATTTAACTTATATATAATTAATACACTCTATTATGTTGCTTTTGTGATAATTCTTATCTAGACTTACAACATTAACCAGTCAAACAATCAATCAAATAAAATTTATTTCAAAAAATTTATTTCAAAAAAATATACTTATTGTTATAAATAAAATACAACTTCTTCTCTTTTTGTTATTTATTCAATTATAATTTTAATCTACTTCATTGATTTTATTCTAGGTTTATAATTTTATTATTTTTAATTTAATTACATTATTATTATAAATTAAACCTTCTAATTTATATATAATTTAATTTATTTCTTTTATTCATTTTTTAGGTTTAATTAATTAAACAATTGGAGCATTTAATGATAAATTAATAATATTTGATAAATTGTTAATCATTCATTAATTTGTTGTAGAAAATTATGAAATTAATAAAAAAAACACCTCATATATATTTTCTGCATTTATTAATTGATAATTAATATTTATTATCCCAAAAAAAATAGAATATAAAACAAATAAACCTTAACCAAAAACAACAAAACTATAATTGATTTTAGGAAATGGCAGCGGCAATTTTAAATGCCAGCTAAATAATTTAAATTCTTATGCTTTTTTTGTGTTATAAAGTTCTTTTCTGGACCAGATGGTAGTGAAAGGATATGAATTTAAATATGAATTTATTCATGCAGAAATGAATGGCAATAATAATCTGGCTTATTTAATAGATAAAAATATAACTTTAGTTTAGTAAAAGCAGCAGAATAATCCTTTAGAAATATAGTACTATCGAGATTTGGAAGCCATTTTGGGACAAGTTTCCTTAGGAAAAATTATTTAAGAAGACAAGTTGTAAGTAAAGTTGTTTGATTCTCTTCTTATAGTTAATGCTGAAAATTTAATGTTGGTTTATGACGTTTCTTACAATGATAAAATACTAAACATTTAGTGTTTAAAAAATTCTATATACAATTAATATTTTTGGGCTCAAAAATAAGAAATAAGAAGAGAAAACAAAAACATAATTAAAATTACAATTTACGGTTAAAACAACCAAATGAATCTTGTAAAAATAGATTCTATGTTCTAACTCCTACACATTAACTAATAAAACTATTACAACATATCAGAAATACAATGTCTTGATTTATAAAAACAAAGTGAAAATTAATTGCAGTAAAAAAGTGCAGATGGAGAATAGTAAGATAATAATATTTCTCTCGAAAAAGAAAAAGAAAATCCAGGAAACTTTAGAAGAAATTTAGATAGTGAAAATACCCTTATTTAATAATAATAAAATGCAACAAAATAAAATCTGTTTAACAATAATTATAATAGGTATTGGGATTAAATTTTTAGTCAAAATTTTGAATGGTTATTAAATGATTTTAGAGACTTTTTTATGGATAAAAAATTTATAATCAATGTTCTTCTTCTTTTAAATAATAATATCATCATAATTTTCTTTATAATACTAGCAATCAATTAGTATTAAATCGAAATTTAGTTGACATCGAAGAATTAGAAAAAGAGTAAGAAAAGCAAAAGGATAAATCAAATGAAGGAAATAGCGATAGTAATGAAAAAGCAAAAACATTTTCTTTTAAAATCTGATACAACTAAGTCAAATTAGCCCTACTTGGTACAATAATTTTATGAAAACATAGGGAATTAGTGTGGAGCAATAACCAGAAAATATAATACGCGAAAACGTAAAAAAATTTAATGAAAATTTGGCTAATAATTTGTGTTAGTATTTCATGAAAGATAAGTCAGAAAATACCTTAGATGAAAATGGCGAAAAAAAGATGGAGAGACTAATCAATAAAACAATTAAATTTACTAATTTTTGTAATATGTGATGGAGATCACCAAATATATAAAATTAACGCAAACCAGTTCTATAATATGTTACCTTTAAGCATTCATGATCGCCAATGCTAAGACTTTTAAACGTTTTATATTTAAGGTACTGGTGAAATTTTTTTGAAATGCGACGCCCAAATATCTTACTTTACAGACAAATACGTTTACTCTTTTAATATTTTGGGCTTGTGGAGCAATTACTAAAATATGAAAGAAAGGTTTTAGTTTTTGGCTAAAAAGCCTGGTATTATATTTTTTACAATTTTCACAAATGAACAAATTTGCTTTTATTATATGAGCACAAATCAGGAATTTTTGAACCCTAGAGAAAAAGCAGCTTTGAAATATGGTAAATATTTGCAAATTTTATTTAAAATAAATAAGAAACAAGTAAAATCTTTATAAAGGCCGAATCACGTGTATGCATAATATGAATCTTAACCATGCCGTTTCTTCAATAATTTTTAACTATCAACACGATGTGTTTTACATAAACTTCAACTCTAATTATGAAAATATTATTCAAATTGAACAGTTTCCTCTTTGTATGTTATACTTTTCCGTGCCGAATATGGGCTGCAACATATGTCCGTTCAATTCGCTAGGATGCAGGGGCAATTGCAAAAGGGAAGTTAATTTTAGAGGTTGCATAAGTCGAGGTGTTTTTGTAGGAACCCTGTTCGGACTCATTTTAATCGTGCTGTTTCTGCTTATCTGCCTTACTTTAATTAAAATGGTTATGAAGTAATTTCAAATAAAAAATTTTTTTTTAAAATTTAAATTTTTATTTAATTTTCTAAGAAATTGCCGATTGCTTTATGTATCATTTATTTAGTGTATTTTTGAAATAATAATGTTTTTATTTGTGTATATATGGGTCTATTTATACAGAAAAGTTATTTCAAGAGGAATTTATTATGTTAAAAAAGCTTTTAGAAGATGCAAGGGAATTTTCAACTTGTGGAGAGTAAGAATTAAAAAAAAATGAATCTTCTTAATGAGGAAGAAGAAGAGGGGGGAGGACAATGTCCCATTTGCCTCGATAATATTTACGATAGAGAATTCACGAAGTTTGCATGCAAAAGACATAAAGTTCACATTGATTGCTATAACTAATTCGTTACTACAAGTGGGGGAGCGGAAAACCAATGTCCTTATAGAGATGTTCCATAGCCTGCTCAGTAAGAACAACAATAATAAAATTGAGTTAAATGTTTTTATTAACACGTAAAATTAGTACTATTTCTATAACTCTTATATAAAATAATCATATAACAATAATATTAATAATTATTTATTTATCATTACATCTATGCATTTATGTTAAAAAATTTATAATAGTATATCTAATTAATATAATTAATATTATACTACGATATTGTACAAGTTTTTAGTATATTAAGTTAGTTCCTTCAATAAGGTTAAATTATTGAATAGTATGATAAGTTTATATGTACTTTATTTACAGATTAAAAAGTAAGAATAAATGTAATTAATAAATTAAATTTTTTTCAAGATATACTATTTTGCTAAAGTTAAATATAATTGTCTATGTGGTATTTGGCCATTCTAAAGAAAGCGTATCCAAATCTAACCAAAAGAGATAAAGTCAAGGTAAAATAAAAGGCAGCTCTATATTTTAATATTTTTTGATTTTTTTCTGAGCACTCATATTGTGAGGTAATTAAAATGCCTTCACTCTGACTGGATTTCAAACCTCCTAGAATATTATTTCCCACACTTTTATTCCCACGATAGTTTTATTGTATAATGAACAAATTTAAAAGCAGCATTGGGAAATTAAGAATCATCAGCACTTAATCTTTCCAAATAGTGACGACAATAGTTATTATGAACTAAAATACCATTTCAACAGGCACATACCTATTTAGAGTATACTGCACTTCAAATGATTATAATTTTCCTCGCTGATAGTCATCATGGATTAGGTAAAAATAAAGAGCCAGGATCAGTCCAAGTACAGATAAAAGAGACATCAAACTCCATATAATAGTTTCCATTTGAAAGGGCGGAGTTAACTACTTTTCCTATTTTATTTTAAGCAGCTAATCTGAAGTAATGTCTTCTTTTTTATTTTTCTTTAATTTTTATTTATTATTAGTTGAGAAAAACAACAATAAAAAAATAATTTAAGGCACATTTTAAAAACTTTACTTTTGCTAATAGTAATTAAAATACCACAAATAAGTAAAGGTTAATTACTTTAATTTATGATGCTTTTCTGCTAAAACTCAAACAAAATACGAATTGAGATGTTGTTGTAATTATTATTATTATTTTATAACGAAATTGTTTTATTAGAACTAATTAAATAAAAAAAATGTAATAATAAATAAAATTAAGTAAACAAAACTTATTATTGTAGTTAATAGTTCATTTCTTTCTCTTTTTTTCGTTTTGTCATCTTCCGGAGGCTCCAACATTTTAGCCCTTCTGGTTTTCACTCCTGACAAATCGTCGAAAAATTCTCTGAATTTGGTATATTCTTGGGCATAGGTGCTGGGCTATTTACTGAGAGGGAAAACGAATTCTGATACTGCAAGAGATCTTTCTTTCAGCTACAAAATTCTCCTTTCCGTAAGGACTTTATTGATGGCTTCTCTGTAGTTTCCGGCCGTGAATCCTTCAGTTATGTGGGCAATCGTCGACAAGGGGAAATTGTGAGGAATTGAGAGAATTTTGATTTCCATGAGGTGTTGGAACAGGAGTTTTCTGGTTCCGTAGTCAGGGAAGGGGAAGAACACTCTTTTCTCTGAGAACTTCTTGATCATTTTCTTGTTGAGGCCCCATGGTTTCGCCGTACACGAAATCACAACCACTCTGTCTTCCTTGGCCAAGTATTTCGCCTTTTTGAAGGCCTGCAGAGGCTTCTTGAGTCTGGCGAAACTGGGTCCGGTCGGTCCATCGACCGCTCCTTTCTTTTTTTTCTTTTTTTTCCCGGCCTTGAAAATTTCATCCACTTCGTCAATGTAAATGATACTCGGCTGGTACTACTTCGCAACTGTGAAGGCCATGTACAGCATCTTCGCAGTCGAAGCCTTGTCCGGATACTTAGACTCAATCGTCGAAGGCGAAAGGTCCACGACCATTGCGTCGAGCTCCTGCGCTATCGCTCTTACGGCCAGGGTCTTGCCCGATCCGTGCGGCCCAAAGAAGTGGAAATAGTTCATTCGATCCAGTTGTTCCCTGATGTACATGCTTCCCATGGGAATCGCTATATTTTCCACTAAATAGTTTCGGATATCCTGCACGGAAGGGTCTGGCTGAGAGGGGATATCTTTGCCGGCCTGAGCCAACTCTTCCTGTCTCATTCTCAACATGTTGGTGCCTCCTTTGATGTCAGAGAGCAAGGCGGGCTGCAATTTCTTTACGATTCCGGCTTCGATGAGCTATAATTGAATAAATGTTAATTCAATTTATAAAAATGATATGCTTTTTTACTTCTGCTAACATATCCCTTGGATCTCTGTTTTTACAGGATTTGGCTCCCGGGACCTTTTTGGCTCTTTTCTTTTTTCCTTTTTTCTTCTTTTTCTTTTTGCCTTTTTTCTTCTTCAATTTGTACTTCAATCGCAGATTTCCTAACTCCACATCGATTAATTCATCCACTAAATTTTAAACGTTTTTCTCTACCTCTGGCAAAATCATCAATTTTATCAGATTTTCATCGTGTCCCTTTATAGTATTAGTATATATTAATTTGGCTGGGGTTCTTTTCAATAAATATAATTGTAATTGCTTACTTAGTCGAAGTTTTCGTATTCTTTTTTGATTCCCCATTCCTAAGTGTGCTTTTAAATATTTTCCTACATTTTTTAAACAGCTTCTGAGGGCCCAATAGCTGTTCTTTCTTGCATAAATTCGTCTCTTTCTGTTAGTTTTTTCTTTTTTCCCTTTTTCCCTGCCTTTTTAGCATCTTTTTCTTTCTTTTTCTGTTTCAATTTCTGCTCCAATAGCATTTATTGGAACTCATACTCTTCAGGAGTCAAAGGGTGTCCTACTTTATCTTTTTCATAAAATTCGGATGCAGTTCTAGGCAGGGCTCTATATTCATTTCTTTCTAATTCTCTGAAAAAAGTAAAAAAAATTAAATATTTAATTCATCGCTAATAATTAAAATAAAAATGTACAGTCTGATCCATTTTCTTCTTTCTTCGATCATTTTATCTTTTATGTCATCACTCCAGAGATCTTGGTATTCTTATTTCAAATCTTCAATGGCTTTTTCATAACTCAACTACTACTCTACCTATTGCTTTTTGAGTTCAGCTCTTTTCACTTTAAGTTTATTAATTTCACTGTTCGGGTCATTAGGGTCTTCTTCTACAAACAAGTATAAAATAAATAATTAAACAAACAAATTAAAATTATATTAAGTACTCTTTTTTGACATTCCTAAAAATTCATATTCTGCTTCTCTCATTCTCCACACTTTTTCTCTGGCCTTGTAACCTCTGAAATAAGTTTAAATAGTCAGAACTGATTCTTCTCTTTCAGCTTCGTCTTGAAATCCAACTCCTCCTCTCAATAATTCTCTTTGCTTTTCCTATTTAGCTTGAGTTTTTCTAATTTATTTTGCTTTCAAAGCTCTTTCAATACCTATCGTTATTTGAATTTATATATTTCGCATGCCAATATTTGTATAATTTTATAAATATACCCTATCTCCCTCTTTCATTTTTCTGAAGAATTCTAATTGCAGTTTCTAAATTGGCGTCGAGAGTAGATCTTTCCTCAATCACTTCTTCTTCGGGCAAGTTTGTGTCGTGGAACTAAACGAGTAACTTGTCGATCATTTGATTTCTTTTATTCCTTTAATCGAAGTTTTCCTCTTTGAAGTGTCTTGGTATCGGAATATCTAATATGGTAGGGGTTTCTTTCAATTCTATGAGGGTTTTGTCCAAATTGGGGAAATCAGATCGGACTGAAATCGTATTTGTATTGTAATAAACCAAATTTTTTTTAACTTGCAGCATTCTGAGCATGGTGTTTTCCAACAAATCCCTAAGAAGTACTCGCTTTTAAGGATGAATCATCTGATCATAGGCGTCTTCCAATTTTCTGTAACTATCTATGTACCTAGAATGAAAAATTAGATTTTTATAATTGAAATAAAATATAAGTTATAATCTAATCATTAAGAAGTTTATAAATACCTGATATATAAATGAGAATAGTATTCAAACCATTGCTAGTCATTTCTTTTGAATTTAATTCCGTATTCTTCTTCATTTTCTTAACGCGGCATATTTTCATAGTCTAGGTTCACCATTAATTCATTAATGGTAGTTTTCCATTTAGAATTAAAATGTGATTTAGACATATTTAAAATCAAAAATAAAAATAACTATTTATATTAAATTCTTTTTTAGTTGGTATTTTATTTAGATTGTTGTGTGAGTATTATATTTAAAGGAAGTTTTTTATTATAATAGACTGGGTTTCTTTGATAATATTGATGAAATTATGTTTTTTTTGTATTTATTTATTATCTTCCTTATAAATGTTTTATATATTCTTTGCCTTATTTATATTAACTAATTAACTAATTAATTGTGTTTAAATAAAATTTAATTCATCGAAAGTCTTTTTTAAGAATGAATGAGACTTTTTAATTTAATAATTTTGAATTTTACAAGTTTTAATATTATTCCCCCATTTATTAGATTGCTTAATAATTTTCTTATCATTTAAATAGGAATAAGATAGGAATTAAAAAAATAAATATTTTAAAAATTATCATAAATATATATTATAATTACTAAAATATGCATGATATTTTATAATAATGATACATTTTAATATAATAATCAATCAAATAAGGTAATTCCTATTAATATACATTATTAGTTATAAAATATTTATTAGAGCGCCCAAGCTATATATTTAATTTTACAGCTTATATTTTATCAGGTTTGCAATTAATGAGAAGGTAAAATATTTTTTAAAATGTAAGTTTTATAAAACTTATAGGCAATAAATTTTTTATTTATATTTACAATTAAAATAAAATTTATAAAATATATTTTAACTTTTTATTATCTTATAGTATTTCAATTTCTCTTTCATTTTCATTTATTTATTTTCTTATTATTTTTATTAAATTTAATCTATCATCTATTAGTTATGATTGATTTTATTAACTTTCTGACAGAATTTCAATAAATTATTCAAACTAAAAAAATTAATATATCAATCCCAATGAATTCGATATTATAAAAAGATATCGATTTTTTTATGTAACAGCTTCTTCATTGTTAGAAAAAAGGACATAACGATAAAAAAGCTAACTAATTAATTATCAAAGGATAAGTCGAAGCTTACTAATTTAATATAGATTCTCGACCAACATTTAATGTATTTTGGTGATATTTAATTATATATTTATTCCAAAAAATTTATATTATCAATATATATATATATTCAGATTGCCTGCGAGAAATGTATGAAAGAAAATAATATGAGCAGAAAAGGTTATTAATAAATATATTTATAGGATTTTTTATCTGATTTGAATGAAAATAATCAAATTGATTTGCAAAGAATGGGGAAAAGTTTTAAAGGATCTGAATTTGAGTAATAAATCCTGAAAAATATATAAAATCTCAAAAATTAAATACAATATCTATAGTAATAAATGGAATCTTTAAAAAGTGTTATTATGGTTTAAGAGAAACAAATAATGTCATAAATCCAGGATTTTCAAATCGATATAATAGAGCAAAGGGAAGATATGTTATAAAACATAATGAATTCTAAGAATACCAATGATTTAGAATTTAACATAAATGCTATCTTACCTTTCATTGACATAAAAAACAAACAAATTTATTGGAAAAATTCTGAAAATATTTCCCAACAAACTTAATTATAAAATTTCAACTAAAATTCAGATAAGCAAGAAAAGTTATTCAATAATGTTTTCAAATAATCAAATAGCTTAATTAATATTAATATAAAAAACTAAGTATAATAAATAACTACTATTTTATAATAAACAAATTAGAAAATAAGTAGTTTACAAAATGAAAACACATAAATGTAAATTCTAGATATTAAAAAATATTTAATTATAAAAATGAAGATTAAGGTATAGAATATGAAGAAACAGAAAGTGTAAATACATTTTATATTTACAATTTTTTAAAGAATTTATTAGTTACATATTTATTTTAAGCTTTAATCAGAGTCTACTGATATGCTGAGTAGATTTTCATCAGAAGTCTGTGGTCTTTCGGGATAGTCTTTTTTGAATTATAATAATACAAATAATTTTAATAAGAAAAATGATATATTTATGTCCTAATATTCAAATGAATGTTAAAAGTAATATTAAGAGAAGGAATTATTTTGTGTATTTATACACACTTTTTATAAAAAGATTTTAACAATATAAATTCACTCAAATTAAACTATTTAAGAAGTAAAAGACTATTTAACTAGGTAGTAAGTATAATATAATATTTGTAAAGATAATTGGAAATTAATTTTTAATGGCAAAATTCTCCAAGATAGTGTAAGAGTACATGAGGCTAAAATCATTCCTTAAAGCAATATATACTAAGTAGTTTATTTAAAGGGCTGTTGAAATTAATTTTATTAAATAATTTAAAGATATATTTTCTTATATTTATATTTTAAAAAAATATACTTTATATTATATTATATAAAACATATTTATATTTTTTTTTTATAAGTATTATAAAAATAAAATTTAAACTATTTTATAGTTAAACATATATTTAATAAAATAAATTTTTTATTTTTTTTAGATAAACTAGTAATTTGATTATGCTCTTCCAAATATTAGAGAAATAATAATTAATTTATTGAATCCTAATATTAACATTTTCCAGGAATATCAGTATTTTTTTTTTTTACATATTTTAATATTTTATCGATTTTATTATAAGTTTAGTATTAATTTTATTTTTATAAATATAATTTAATTATATGTTTGTAAATTAATTGCTATATGCATTAATTTCATTCCATTAGAAATATAAAAAATATTTCTAAATTAAAATGGCAGTAAAGAAAATTTAGAATTAAATTTTAAAAAATAGTTTATAAATTAAATTAAATATCATTACTACATATGTTTTATATTATATAAAATATTCTATTAATTTTAAAAGTAGTTAGAATTGAAAATCAAGAATATTTTATATTTTTAGATTTTATATATTATAAATAAATAAATTATTGTTGTTTTTATGAACTTCTTAAATTAAAATTACATTTTTCAAAATGATTTTATATTTATTATTATTACTACTACTAACAACTATGTAATAGGATATTAGAATTGATCTCTTAAATATAATTAATTAAAATATAAATAAATTTATTAAAAAACATAAAATATACAAAAGTCAGCTTCGTATCCATAAATTTATATATATTGTTTGTCTAAATTATAAAACTGCAAACATTCTAGGATTTAATATATATTAGCTATTTCATAGATTTATAGTGCATTTATTATTATAAATAGTTAGTTCTAATATAATTTCTAATTAGTTAAAGAAAGCTATATAAGAGTTTAAATTAATTTATGATGTTTAATATAAAATATAAAAAATTTATAATATTTCAAAAAAAAAAAAAAATGAAATAATAAAAAAAATTATTTTTAGCATGTTTAATATTCATAGTTTTGATAATTCCAAATATTCAAAGTATTTAAATATTTTTATATTCATAATAATTATAAATTATAATCTGTTATATTTTTTAGTACAAACTTTAATAAGCTCAGAATTTACTTTAAGTGATACAAGTTTAAATTAAAATGGCTGGATAACTTCCTAGCCTTCACAAACTGGCTATCTTACTTGTACTGATGGAAATCATTTTGGTAAAATATAAATATATATATATTTATAGTCAACAATAATTTAGTATGGAAACTCTTTGTATAAATAAGGATAATTTGCAAATACAGCTGGAGTAGGATCTTATGCTATGAAAACCTACAGTAATCTACCACCTCATTATTCTGTTAGTGTTTCTTTATACGCTTCACTTCTTTAAACATGGGATATGGCTGTAATTATATATTCTATAAATAATAAATCAATTTTAATACTATTTTTTTAATATTTATAATTTATAAAAAATAAAGGATATATTAAACCTATATATAGATAATATTCTATTATATGCTGATACCAAATAGCCAGGTTACATATATACTACAAATAATTGCAATTATTCAAATTCTACATATGGATAATAAAATATTGTATACCCAATAGCTATACATATTCCACATAGTTCTAATTCATTAGTATTAAAATTAGATTCAACAATTGATTAAGATAAAGTTGATGAAAGTTGGGTGGTATAAAATATATATTTTTTTTAAATATTATTATTATATTTATAATATATTTACTTAGTTTAAAGAATTATATGTACATGTTGAAGAATGTCATTAATCATGTTCTAATTGTTGTAATTTAATATATATTTCTATTCATTTAAATTTTTTATAACGTATAAATTTAGCTGGGCCATAATATGATTAGTGTACGTTATGTCCTCCCAATTCTACTCTAGTAGGAAATAAATGCTAATGTATATCAGGAGTATTTTTAAATCATTAGTGCTAAGCTGACTGTCCCAGTAGTAAATATAAACCTATTCTCTTATTTTACAGAAGTAATTAATTGATAATATTTAGATTTTATATTGGATAATATATCTAATACGTGTGAATTGAAATGCTCAGATCATTGTTAATCTTGCTCAAATAAAAAGGAATGTACCACCTGCTTTGTTGGATATTTTTTGCTGAATGGATATTGTTATGATTAATGTCCAACTTTTACAACTGTTTCATCTAATTAATGTGTAGATTCCACATTTTAAAATATCCAAAGTAGAATTTTAAAAAAATATAAATATGAATTGTTTAAATATGATAATATTAATATATCTTTAAAATATTAGACCCCTATTTGTTATACTAAGATTTCATTAATAAATAATTTTCAAGTGCATAAGTAAGCTCATAAGGATGGAAATATGATAATCCTTTATTTTAAACACAAGGAGGAAATAACTATGTTTTTCAGAGTTATTCTTCGTTTTAATGTGGAGGATAATACCTAATAGGAGGATTTGCATCCTTTTAAAACCATAATTGTAATGGATGTCATTTAAGAAAGACATTTAATAATTTACCAGCTCACAAAACAGTGAATATATAGATAAAAGCATGGCTTGGAGATGACTGTATTATTTTTATTTATTTAAAATAATTTTATATATAAATTTCTAAATTTATAATTGTATATGATATTAAAGGGTAAAACAATAATTTGCACGTAAAGATAGATGGAAATATAGCAAAAACGATTAATTATACGTAAAAATAAATTTATTTATGATAAAATGTATTTATTTTTTATAATTTAAAAATAATTAAAACCTAAAGAAAATAAATTCATTCTACTAAAGTTACCACATGTGGAAGAAATGAATTAAAGTTACGAAATGAAGATTTTATTCATTAAATTACTATTATATAATATAATCATACATCTTAAAATCTTGAACTCTCTCTTTCATGGGATTTATAATTTAATTCTATGATTTCTTGGTTAGGATTTAAAGATATCTAAATAGCTTTAGATTTAATAGTACATAAAAATTTTTAAATATAAAATATTAAATTATTAAACATGACAAATCTATTTTTTTATTTTAGTGTATGGATCACTGTCTAAAATGTACAGCAACAGATTGTCTTTTATGTGAATCAGGGTATTATTATAATAATTCCTAGCATTAATGCTAAATATGTGTATATCCTTGTAAGCAATGTAATATTTCATCAATTTAATGCACTGAATGTGTTGATAACATAAATAGAAAGGGAATTTCAGATGGATGTTAATGTCTAGATCATTATTTTAGTAGTGGAACTTAATGTGATGTTTGTGCTTATCCTTGTAAATAATGTAATAATTCGGCACTTTAATGCACTGAATGCATTGATACTATAAACAGAAAAGGGATTTAAGATGGATGTCAATGTCTTGATCATTTTTTCAGCAGTGGGAATTAGTGCCTGGGTATTCCTAAATTAATATTATTAAGTATTAGCATATATTTATTATTGTTATGTAAAAATAGAATGCAACTTTAAATGTCACCTCTGTACTACTTCAGATAGTAATTGCTAAAGTTGTTCTGATGTTAATAGAGATATTGGTGATTCTTGCAACTGTAAAAATGGATATTATTAATAGGGAACTAACTAAATATGTTCACAATGCAAACCAGAATGTACATCCTGTACTAGTCTTAATGTATGTACTTAATGCCAAAATGGGTATTTTCTTAATAACTCTACAAATTCATGTGATGTTTGTGCTTATCCTTGTAAGTAATGTAATAATTCGGCACTTTAATGCACTGAATGCATTGATACTATAAACAGAAAAGGGATTTAAGATGGATGTCAATGTCTTGATCATTTTTTCAACAGTGGGAATTAGTGCCTAGGTATTCTTAAATTATTTTTTTATTATATAATTATTGCATATATTTACTGTTGTTTTGTAACAAAAGAATGCAACTTTAAATGTCACCTCTGTACTACTTCAGGTAGTAATTGCCAAAGTTGTTCTGATGTTAATAGAGATTTTGGTGATTCTTGCAACTGTAAAAAGGGATATTATTAATAGGGAACTAACTAAATATGTTCACAATGCAAACCAGAATGTACATCCTGTACTAGTCTTAATGTATGCACTTAATGCAAAAATGGCTATTTTCTTAATAGTACTACAAATTCATGTGATATTTGCTCTAATCTTTGTAAGAAATGTAATATTTCGGCACTTTAATGCACTGAATGCATTGATACTATAAATAGAAAAGGGATTTAAGATGGATGTCAATGTCTTGATCATTTTTTCAACAGTGGGAATTAGTGCCTGGGTATTCCTAAATTAATTATATATTATTAAGTATTAGCATATATTTACTATTGTTTTGTAACAAAAGAATGCAACTTTAAATGTTACCTCTGTACTACTTCAGGTAGTAATTGCCAAAGTTGTTCTGATGTTAATAGAGATATTGGTGAATCTTGCAACTGTAAAAATGGATATTATTAAGATGGCTAAAACCAAATTTGTTCACAATGTAAATCAGAATGTACATCCTGTACTAGTCTTAATCTATGTACTTAATGTTAAAATGGGTATTTTCTTAATAGCTCTACAAATTCATGTGATGTTTGTGCTTATCCTTGTAAGTAATGTAATACATCAGCACTTTAATGCACTGAATGTATTGATACTATAAACAGAAAAGGGATTTAAGATGGATGTCAATGTCTTGATCATTTTTTCAACAGTGGGAATTAGTGTCTAGGTATTCCTAAATTAATATTATTAAGTATTAGCATATATTTATTATTGTTTTGTAAAAATAGAATGCAACTTTAAATGTCACCTCTGTACTACTTCAGATAGTAATTGCTAAAGTTGTTCTGATGTTAATAGAGATATTGGTGATTCTTGCAACTGTAAAAATGGATATTATTAATAGGGAACTAACTAAATATGTTCACAATGCAAACCAGAATGTACATCCTGTACTAGTCTTAATGTATGTACTTAATGCCAAAATGGGTATTTTCTTAATAACTCTACAAATTCATGTGATGTTTGTGCTTATCCTTGTAAATAATGTAATAATTCGGCACTTTAATGCACTGAATGCATTGATACTATAAACAGAAAAGGGATTTAAGATGGATGTCAATGTCTTGATCATTTTTTCAACAGTGGGAATTAGTGCCTAGGTATTCATAAATTATTTTTTTATTATATAATTATTGCATATATTTACTGTTGTTTTGTAACAAAAGAATGCAACTTTAAATGTCACCTCTGTACTACTTCAGATAGTAATTGCTAAAGTTGTTCTGATGTTAATAGAGATATTGGTGATTCTTGCAGCTGTAAAAATGGATATTATTAATAGGGAACTAACTAAATATGTTCACAATGTAAATCAGAATGTACATTCTGTATTAGTCTTAATGTATGTACTTAATGCTAAAATGGCTAATTTCTTAATAGCTCTACAAAATCATGTGATATTTGTGCTTATCCTTGTAAGTAATGTAGTACATCAGCACTTTAATGCACTGAGTGCATTGATACTATAAACAGAAAAGGGATTTAAGATGGATGTCAATGTCTTGATCATTTTTTCAACAGTGGGAATTAGTGCCTAGGTATTCATAAATTATTTTTTATTATATAATTATTGCATATATTTACTGTTGTTTTGTAACAAAAGAATGCAACTTTAAATGTCACCTCTGTACTACTTCAGGTAGTAATTGCCAAAGTTGTTCTGATGTTAATAGAGATATTGGTGATTCTTGCAACTGTAAAAAGGGATATTATTAAGATGGTTAAAACTAAGTTTGCTAATAATGCAAATCAGAATGTACATCCTGTACTAGTCTTAATGTATGTACTTAATGTTAAAATGGGTACTTTCTTAATAGCTCTACAAATTCATGTGATGTTTGTGCTTATCCTTGTAAGTAATGTAGTACATCAGCACTTTAATGCACTGAATGCATTGATAATGTAAATAGAAAAGGGATTTAAGATGGATGTCAATGTCTTGATCATTTTTTCAACAGTGGGAATTAGTGCCTAGGTATTTCTAAAATATATTTTTCTACTTTCTCTAAAAATTATCATGTTAATTGTTAAATTAATTACTACTTTTATTTATAAATTTTAGCTTTTTTTATAAAAATCTAACATAATTACAATAAAATTAAGCATTATTTTAATAAGCCAAACCTTATTTTTCCTTTATTGATAATTATCAGTATTTTATAGATAAATTAAACGAAATATCAAGTTTAATTAATCTTAATCAATTTGTTTAATTTATTAGCAATTAAGCTAGTTTTTTAAAAATAATACTAAAATTAATGAAATTATAAATTAATATACAAATCTAACAGTTACTTTGAGAACTTAGATATTTTATGAATTTATTTGTAATTATTTTTTAATAAAGAATGCAGTTTAAAGTGTAGCTTTTGTAGTAATTCCTAATATAATTGTTAAGGTTGTTCTGATATTAATAGAGATATTAGTGATTCTTGTAACTGTAAAAACGGATACTATTAAGAGGGTACTAATTAAATATGCTCTCAATGCAAATCTGAATGTACATAATGTACTAGTCTTAACGTATGTACCTAGTGCTAAATTGGGTATTTTTTTAACAAAACTACAAATTCATGTGATATTTGTTCTATCTAATGCGCTTCTTGCTCAGGAATTAAATCTGATTGTATTTTATGTAAAGATAGTCTAAGAGTCAACCCTCCCTTATGCAGGTGCATGGACACATATTTTAGTGATAGTAATGGTATCTGTTAAAAATGTTCTTATCCCTGTTAAAATTGTTAAAGCTAAAATGTATGTGTATCATGCTAAGGATTACATAGAAAGGGATAACAATGCACATGTTTTAATGGATATTATGACAATGGAGAATCTAACTGTCAAAGTATAAAAAATGTATTTATATAAACTAATTTTATTATTAATTTTTAATATAATAGAATGTGATGAAAAATGTTAATAATGTATTAATAGTAGCTCTAACTGTTTAAAATGTAAAGTTGCTATGAATAGAAATTTAAATTCTTCAGATTGCCACTGTTTATAAGGATATTATGAAATTAATGGAAAACTTGATTGTTTACAGTGTAGTCCTAATTGTTTACAATGTGAGAATTTTACAGGTATTTGTAATAAATGTGTTAATTCTAAGCTACTCCCCCCTTCATGTTAAAATTTATTAACTGAGTTTTTTATTAATGAAAATAATGAATATCAAAAATGTAATAAAAAATGCGATCGCTGTGTCTCAAAATCTGATAATTGCATCAATTGTACTTAAGGTTTAAATAGATAGAATACTCCCCCGTAATGCTTTTGTAAGTAGGGATATCATGATAATGAAGGAACTTTAGAAAATTGTGAACGATGTCCATTAGAATGTGCAGAATGGTATTAAAAAATATCTTAAATAATAATTAATTTTTAATATTTTAGTATTAGTTATAAAAAATGTGTAAAATGCTATCCAAATAGCTATTAATATATAGATAAATTTTCTTAAGAATGTATTTGCCAATAGGGATATAAGTTTAATGATAATACAAAGAAATGTTAATAATACTACTCATATTAGGGATAATCCTATTTTAAATGTCCATATATGACAACTTAAGATAATTTAAAATTCATTTGCAGAGATATTAACAGAGATATTAATTCATAAAATAATTCATCTCACCTAAAAATAATAGCTTTTATATTATTTATTTTAATATAAATGGGGATCTATTTTACTCTATTCTTTTGTATAAGAAGAAAATTCTATTAGGCAAAACTTATTCTCCCTTAAAGTAATATATTCTTAATTTTATAATATTTCAATACTAATATTTTTTAAAACAAAGCCTAACAATGAAGAGTGCTAAATATGATATGTAGTTTTATATTTTTTTATATAAGTATTATATTATAAAAACTTTTATTGATATAATATAAATTATTATACCATAATAAGTAATTTTATTATGATATAATATTTAAATAGCTTTAATTTTTATTTATTTTAAATAAGTAAATATCTCTTTTAATAAAATTAATTTGATTTTGAGTAGTGATTATATTCTATAAAATAATTATTAATTTTTGAATGATTTATATATTTATATATATATATGCATGTTTTATTAATTGGTAACCATTTTATAAAATACACTAAATCAAATACTATGTAATCATTAAAAAAATTAACTTAGATTTTCAATAATTAATAATAAAATTAAACTATTGTTCACAATTTAAAATTATAAAGAAAATGGTGCAAAATTTGAAATAAATTAATATCAAAAATTTTTTTTAACTTTGCTATATTTTATAATACATATAATAATTATTTAATATTATTTATATATGGAGTTTTTGGTAGCAAAATTCATAATTTTTATAGTTTTTATATTATATTTCTGATTAAAATATTATTTTTTATTTTAATTTATTTATATAATTTATTTATATAATTTATTTTTGCATATTTATGAAAATTCAATATTTCATTATATAGTCTAATATTAATTTATTCAATTTCATATATCATTATTTAATGATTAAAATACATGAACATTTCCTTGATAATTGATTATTTATAAATGATATATCGTTTCTCCAAAATCAAATTTCCTTATTTACCTTTAATTAATTATTAATATATAATAATAATCATTTTTCAAAATAAATAACTTTTATAAAAAATTATATAATATAGGCAATTTAGGAAAACAATTATCAAATTATTTTATTTTAAATTTAGCTCCTTGTTTATGAAAATTTGAAATTTTGTGAAATTACATATTTTAGTTATTTATTTTTAGAATTTAAGCTAACTTTTTAAATGATGATATAGTTTTTGATTTAGTGTATTATATAAGAGGTTTATCATTAAATTAAAAATTAAATAATTGAATCATTTTTTGAAAAATTGACTCAATTATTGAAAATAATTAAGCAACATTAACAAATTAATATAATTTATTAATTATTATTATAACTTAGTTTGATAATTTTTTTATTGGAATGACAATATATTAAATATCTATAAAATTAAATCTATATTATGAATTCGTCAACCGAAAACTCCAAATAATTAATATCTACTATATATATATAATATATCATATTTTTTTAAAATCTACAAATTTAGTTATATTATAAAATTTTATTATCTTATTAAATTTAGGATAAAATATTATTAGGAGAACACAAAAAATAAATAGAAATAATACATCATCTTCTCTATTAAACAAAATTGATCAAAAAGAATTCGTTATAAAAAGATAATAAAACATATAGTATGGCTCACTTACAATATATTTTTTATAATAAATCATAAAATGATTTAATTTTTTTAAGCAAATATACTTAAATATTAATGAAATTCTAAGAGTGGTGAATGTTATTAAATAAGGATAGACATTTATTGAAATGAATTACTACAAGCATTATTGAAATTATTAAATAATCATCATACTAATTTCTTATAATTAAGTGATTTATAATTTTATGCGTATTATTATAAGACGTGTAAAAGTTTATTAACTTCAAGCAAAAATATTTAATCAGTGACTTTATTTAATAGTTTAACAGATATAAATATTCAGAAGTAAAAGAATATTTGTAATTGAATTATTCATACTAATTATATTCTTATTTATTATATAGTATTATAACTATGTGTTTATAATAAGAATTTATTCACATAAAGCTAAGAAAAATTAATTAATACTTCAATTAAAAAGAAAAGAAATAAAATAAAGTAAATAATATTAATTAAAAAAAAATAATTATAATAAAATACTTATTAATTTTTAAAAAATTTAAGAAAATAAATATATGATTGCTTTATTAATTAATAAAAAAACGCAATTAAAAAATACGGGCCTATTATTGTGTTGTAACAACTTCATTTGCATATTAATTTAAATTATGAAAAATTTATGTTATATTTTTTTTTTTAATTTTAGAAAATAAATTGTTATTAAAACGTATTTTTACTTTATAACTGTTTTTTTCACTTATTTTAACTTTCGATGGTCCCCTTTTTATAATACCCCTTCCTAATTAGTTGAAAGAGATTGGTATAAGATAAAAATAACGTATTCATAAAAAGATGATATTAATTATAAAGAAGGAAAGATGGAATATATTTCGTACTTCAATAGAAATAGAGTAGTTAAAAAATAACTTAATGAATAATTAGAAATCAGAAAATAAACTAAATTATCAAATGGAGAATACATTTATTAATATGATTTAATGCCTAAATTCGAATAAAATAACTCTGATTACCTAATACTAAAAAATCCCTTTCCTTATTGGTTTTTTAAAATAGAATAATATAATTTTTGGATTAAAAAAGGTAAGAAAACTAAATTTAACTTAATGATAATTTAAAAATTATAATTTTTTATAAAGGTAGTGAGGATAATTATTCTATAGAATAAGCATTAGAGATTGCTAAAAAAGAATTATCATAATATCCTCAAGTAGAAATTTTTGAAAATCCTTTTGAGCGTAGAACTGTTGATGATATAAAACATTACTAAATTTTTGTATAAAACCCGAATTTATGAATATATTATAATTAGTTATACATATATCATATTCTTTTAGTAGTGAATTATTAATTTTATAATCTTATCTTACATATATATTTTTATTTATAAGAATATATGCTTTATTAATTTACAAATGTTTTATAAGATCTTTATAATGAATTAAATATTGTATTATTTTGTGAAAATTTAGGAATTTTTAATTAAAAAATAAAAGTATGTAAATATTGAATAGTGGAAAAGAGAAGGAATGAAAGTTATTAGAATATCTTTTATTACCTATAGCTAATAATCAGTTATAATATAAAATTAATTTTGTTCCTTATATTAATAATTAAATAATTATGTTATAATGAATATATTTTTTGCCCTATAAATTTTTTAAATGTAGGAACAGACTTAGAGTTAAATGTTAAAAATGTATATAAATAGTTTTAAATATTTAAAATGTAAATAAACTCTGAATAAAAATCTAAATTTTTAAGATTACCACCGTTTGTAAGGATATTATAAAATTAAAGGAGAACGGGATTGTTTATAATGAAATCTAAATTTTTTACAATATGAAAATTTTACAGGTATGGTAACAAATTTGTTACTTCTAAACTTCTCCCTATTTTATGTTAAAATCATTTAACTCAGTTTTTTATTACTAAAACCAATGAATATTAAAAGTGCAATAAAAATATGATCGCTGTGTCTTTAATCTGATAATTGCATTATTTATACTTAAGGCTTAATTTCCTATATTTTAGGATTATAACTTAATTCATTGAGTAAATTTGAGAAATCACTTAAAACTATACGCATATTATATAATTTGTTTTTTTTAAAGTTATGCATAAAAAAATAATTCAATCCAAATATTCATGAAAAAACTGAATTAAAAAAAATTAAATTTCTAAAATTTTACTTTGTTAAATATTTTTTTTCTTCTTTTTTTTACTAAAATAAAAATACAATTTTTATTAGTAATTATTCACAGGATTTTTTTAATTTTATGTTATATTTTAATTATTATTCTAGTTAAATAAGTATTATAGTTATAGAGCTTTGTAGCATTATGATTTTATATTTTTAAATTAAGAATTAATTAATTAGAATTAACATTTTACCAGCTAAGTATTACTTTTCAGTTTCATCTAAATTTATGTAAATCAAATAAAATCTTTGTATAATTTTAATAATTCATGATTCCATAAAATTAAGAACTCAAGAAAAGTTTTTCTAAAACTAATTTATAATAAAATTGACAGTTTTTAAGGAAAAGCTACATTTTATAAAAAACAGAAGCATTTATTTCAATTATTTTTAGGTTAGAATTAAATAATTAGTATAAATTTAATAGATTAATTTTAATAATATTTAACAAAATGATAAAATAAATTAAATTTCGATATAGGTATCTATTGATATTGGGCATTTAGTACAAGGGTTATAATATGTCTAATAATCAATAAAATATATTAAAATCGATTCTATTAATATCATAATAAAAACTAAATCATATTTTTCTAAAGCAAATTCATAAACTAGAAATAATTTTTCTATTTATAACAATATTAAAATTACTCTTCTAAAACATTAAATAATGTTAAATGGCATATAATAGAAATTGTTGATCTCATATATTAAAGCTATAATTTAAAAAGTATTTATTTTTCTATTTAAGATTATAGTTAAAAAATAATGATAATTTTATCGACTTAGTGCTAAATATTATATAATTATAGCTTTTCATTAAATTATAAAACACTAATGAGATTTTGAATCGAAGTTTCATTGTTTTATTATTAAACTAATTAGATCAAATAAAAAAATTACTTTTTTATATTATTTTGGACATTTTAAGAATATGGCATAATATAAGAATTAAATAAAAATTTATATTATATTTATTAATATTAATTATTATAACTAAAATTCCAAAAGTAGAAATATTACATAAATAATATATTTAGGTTTAATTATTTTTTACATAATGTAATATATTATATAAGATTTAAATATATGAAAATATAATGTTTGCATTTTTATAAAACTTCATAATCAACCCAATAAAAAGATCTAATTTTTATAATAGAGGGATACAAATTACTTTTTAATAAAAATAATAAAAATTTGAATTAAATAATTATTATTACAATGACAGTGTATATGCTCTATATGATTATGCCTAAATATTTATTATCATTTAATTTCTAATTTTATCAAATACTTTAATAATTTTTCTAACAAATTAATAGTTTTATAATTTCCTTAAACTACTGTATATGTACATTTATTTAAATAACTCTGATAATTATTATTTAGAAACATAGAAATACAAAAAGCATTGCTTGATAAATTATATACCTAATTAATTATAAATATATATTAAAAAAATATTTTTTAATTATTAATTTCTATATTATATTATAATATATTAAAAATATTATTTATTTTACAGATATTAATAATTATTAATATTATGAAAAGATAAACCACAAAAAATATAATTTAGCTGGATAGATTATATATAAAAATAATAATTAAGCATATTAATATATAATTTGAGTAAAATCTTAGTAAACAAAATATTCATTTTATTGATAAATAATAAAATATAGAATTCAAAAATTATAAGTAGAAGCAAAAATTATAAAATATAAGTAAAATGAATTTAATTTGTTATAATAATAAAGCAAAATATTACTGCTATTACAAAATATTAGATATTACATTATTCTAATTTAAATATGTAAATACTATATGATAAAAGTCAATTCTAAATACCTTTCTAAGTAAAATTTATTTAAATAAAATCAATTCAATATATAATTAATTATAAAATTTTATCACAAAAATAATAATAATAAAAAAATAAATAATAACAAAAAAAAAAAATGCCAAAATATAATTGTAAAATATACTTCATTGTATTCATTTTGATAAATTAAAATATATAAAGTAAGTTATAAATGCACTAAAGTTCTGATTATTGTTTAATAATTTGTAAACCTTTTAATTTTAGAATTAAGTTTAGTAAGTTCTGAGTACACTTTAAAAGACACAACATTCAATTTAAATAATTGGGCAATTTCCGAGCCTTCAATGACTAGTTATTTTACTTGTGCAAATGGAAATTATTTTGGTATTCTTCAAATAAATATTTATTATCTCAACTATATTTTAGAATGAAAAACATATTTTATGTATTAGGATAAATTGGATCTACTTCTGGATAATCTTATGCAAAAAAAACATATACTAATCTTCCACCTCATTATTCTCTCAGTGTTTCATTATATACTTCATTCCATTAAACATGGGATAGTGTAATAATATATTTCTTATTAAATCTATAATTTTATTAAAATTTTATTTTAATACTTTTCATATTATAATTAAGAAATGTTATATATAATTTTAATTTAAAAAAAAAAAATAGGAAATATTTTATATGTATATAGATAGTGTATTATTATATTCTGAAAAGAGATAATCCGGATACAGTTTTAATTCAAATGCTTGCAATCATATAAATTCTCCATTTGGAAATAGTGAATCCGTAAATCCAGTAGCCTTAAATATACCTCATAATTCTAATTAATTTGAATTAAAATTTACTTCTTCAATTAATTAATATAAAAATGATGAAAGTTGGGTGGTATAGAAGTTTTTTTTTATATATTATTATATTTTTTAAATTCTAAACTTACTTAGTTCAAAGAATTATACGTATATGTTGAAAAATGTCATTAATCATGTTCTACTTGTTGTAATTAAATATATATATACCAAGTTAAATTTTATAATATAAAGTAATTAATGAAATAAATTTAGCTGGTCCTTAATATGATTAGTGTACTTAATGTCCTCCCAATTCTGCTCTAGTAGGAAATAAATGCTTTTGCACATCTGGGGTATTTTTTAATCATTAATGCTAGGCTAATTGTCCCACTAGTAAGTATAAAACTATTATATTAATATAAAGAATTAGAATTATAGATTTTTCTATTTTATAGATTTTATATTGGAAAATACAACAAAAACATGTGAATTAAAATGCTCAGAAAACTGCTAATCATGCTTAAATGTAAAGGAATGTACAAACTGTGATGTTGGCTATTTTTTGCTAAATGGATATTGCTATGACCAATGTCCTTCTTTTACATAGGTTTAATCTAATTAATGCGTGGATTCTAAACTTTAAGAAGTTCCAAGTATTATATTTTATTTTACCTAATACTTGAAATTAATTAATAATAAATAAATTTTTAAAATTCTAGGACCATATTTGCTGTATTAGGATTTCATTAATAAATAATTTTCAAGTGCATAAGTAAGTTCATAAGGATGGAAATATGATAATCCTTTATTTTAAACTCAAGGAGGAAATAACTATGTTTTTCATAGTTATTCTTCGTTTTAGTGTGGAGGATAATACCTAGTAGGAGGATTTGCATCCTTTTAACACCATAATTGTAATGGATGTCATTTAAGAAAGACATTTAATAATTTGCCAGCTCACAAAACAGTGAATATATAGATAAAAGCATGGCTTGGAGATGACTGTATTATTTTAATCATTTTATATATTAGTTTATTATTAGTAATTGTATATTATTTAAAGGGTAGAACAATAATTTATATATAAAAATAGATGGGAATATAGCTAAAACAATAAATTATACGTAAATAAATAATTAAATATAATAAGTTTGATAAAATAATTAATATATTTATTATCTAAAGGGCAAAAATTCATTCTACTAAAGTTACTACATGTGGAAGAAATGAATTAAATTTACGAAATGAAGATTTTATTCATCAGATTTCTATTGAAAAATATGTTCACACCTCTCCAACTATTGAACTCTCTCTTTCATGGGATTTATCATCTAATTCTATGGTTTCTTGGCTAGGATTTAAAGATATTTAAATAGCATTAGATTAAGGAGTATACATAATGTTTTTTTTTGTCTATATTACCAATTTATTTATTTTCTACTTATAGTGTATGGATAATTGTCTAAAATGTACAGCAATAGATAATTGTAGCTTGTGCTAATTAGGGTATTTTTATAACAGTTCTTAAAAGTAATGCTAATTATGTGCTTATCCTTGTAAGTAGTGTAATACATCAGCACTTTAATGCACTGAATGTGTTGATAACATAAATAGAAAGGGAATTTCAGATGGGTGTCAATGTTAAGATCATTATTTCAATAGTGGGACTTAATGTTTAGGTATTAATGAAATAGACAAACTTTATTTAATATACTAATTTATGTATTTCTATAATTTTGTTTTATTATAAAGAATGCAGTTTTAAATGCAACATCTGCACAAGTACTAATAGTAATTGCTAAAGTTGTTCAGATATCAATAGAGATATTGGTGATTCTTGCAACTGTAAAAAGGGATATTATTAAGATGGTTAAAACTAAGTTTGCTCATAATGCAAATCAGAATGTACATCCTGTACTAGTCTTAATATATGTACTTAATGCAAAAATGGCTATTTTCTTAATAGTTCAACAAAATCATGTGATATTTGCTCTTATCCTTGTAAGTAATGTAATACATCAGCACTTTAATGCACTGAATGCATTGATAATGTAAATAGAAAAGGGATTTAAGATGGATGTCAATGTCTTGATCATTTTTTCAACAGTGGGAATTAGTGCCTAGGTATTTTTAAAATATTCCCTTATCAAATATTTTATGATTTATTTATTATTTTATTTTATTATAGAATGCAGTTTTAAATGCAACATCTGCACAAATAGTTAAGATAATTGCTAAAATTGTTCAGATATTAATAGAGATATTGGAGATTCTTGCAACTGTAAAAAGGGATATTATTAAGAGGGTACAAATTAAATATGTTCTCAATGTAAATCTGAATGTACATCGTGTACTAGCCTAAATGTGTGTACCTAGTGCTAAAATGGATATTTTCTTAACAATACCACTAATTCTTGTGAAATTTGCTCTTACCCTTGTAAGCAATGCAAAAATTCAGCAATTTAATGCACTGAATGCATTGATAATATAAACAGAAAGGGAATTTCAGATGGATGCCAATGTCAAGATCATTTTTTCAATAGTGGGACTTAGTGCTTAGGTATTTTTAATATTTATAAATATTATATGCAAAGTGTTAAAATTTACATATGTTATGCCTATAATAAAAGAATGCAGTTTTAAATGCAACCTCTGTACTAATAGTTAAACTAATTGCCAAAATTGTACAGATATCAATAGAGATATTGGTGAATTCTGCAACTGTAAAAAGGGATATTATTAAGAGGGAACTAACTAAATATGTTCACAATGCAAACCAGAATGTACATCCTGTACTAGTCTTAATGTATGTACTTAATGTTAAAATGGGTATTTTCTTAATAGCTCTACAAAATCATGTGATATTTGCTCCTATCCTTGTAAGTAATGTAATACATCAGCACTTTAATGCACTGAATGCATTGATACTATAAACAGAAAAGGGATTTAAGATGGATGTCAATGTCTCGATCATTTTTTTAACAGTGGAAATTAGTGCCTAGGTATTTTTAACATACTCAAATTAAATTATAGCATTTATCTATTATTGTTTTATAAAAAAAGAATGCAGTATTAAATGTAACCTCTGCACAAATAGTTAAACTAATTGCCAAAATTGTTCAGATATTAATAGAGATATTGGTGATTCTTGCAACTGTAAAAATGGATATTATTAAGATGGTTAAAACTAAATTTGCTCTCAATGCAAATCTGAATGTACGTAATGTACTAGTCTAAATGTTTGTACCTAGTGCTAAATTGGGTATTTTCTTAACAAAACCACAAATTCATGTGATATTTGTTCTATCTAATGCGCTTCCTGCTCAGCACATGCATCTGATTGTATTTTATGTAAAGATAGTCTAAGAGTCAACCCTCCCTTATGCAGGTGCATGGACACATATTTTAGTGATAGTAATGGTATCTGTTAAAAATGTTCTTATCCCTGTTAAAATTGTTATAGCTAAAATGTATGTGTATCATGCTAAGGTTTACATAGAAATGGAAAACAATGCACATGTTTAGATGGATATTATGACAATGGAGAATCTAACTGTCAAAGTATAAAAGCATAACTTTATTAATAAATTTGATTTTTTAATTTTTAATAAAATAGAATGTGATGAAAAATGTTAAAAATGTAGTATTAGTAGCTCTAACTGTTTAAAATGTAAAGTTGCTATGAATAGAAATTTAAATTCTTCAGATTGCCACTGTTTATAAGGATATTATGAAATTAATGGAAAACTTGATTGTTAACAGTGTAGTCCTAGTTGTTTACAATGTGAGAATTTTACAGGTATTTGTAATATATGTGCTAATTCTAAGCTACTCCCCCCTTCATGTTAAAATTAATTAACTGAGTTTTTTATCAATGAAAATAATGAATAACAAAAATGTAATAAAAAATGCGATCGCTGTGTCTAAAAATCTGATAATTGCACCAGTTGCATTTAAGGTTTAAATCGATAAAATGTTCCCCCATAATGCTTATGTAAGTAAGGATATCATGATAATGAAGGAACTTTAGAAAATTGTGAATAATGTCCATCAGAATGTGCAGAATGGTATTAAACAGAATATAAATAATATAGTATATTAAATTATAATTAATTTTATTATTTTTAGTATCAATGATAAAAAATGTGTTAAATGCTTACCAGATAGTTATTAATATTTCGATTAATTTACTTAAAAATGCTTTTGCTAAATGGGATATAAGTTTAATAAATATAAAAAGAAATGTTAATAATGTTATACTTATAAGGGATAGTGCTATTTTTAATGTCCAGATTCAACATCTTAAGATAATGTAAAGTTTATTTGTGTAGATATAGACTACTTAACCTAATCTACCTATTTATATGCAATTATGGGTATTACAATATTGTGTATACAAATGTGTGCAATGTATGTTTTAGCACAGTGTTTTAAAAAAAAATAAGTAACAGGAAAACTTATTCTTCCATAAAGTAATAATATTTTAATAATTATATAATTTAATTTTATTAATCTTTTCTTTTTATAAAAAGCTAAAAATGATTAAAAAATAGATAAGTAGTTAGTATGATTTTTTATTTATAATTATATAAATATTAAATAAATAAAATATATTATGAATAATTTTAAAAAAAATTTTTAGTAAAAATATATATTTAATACTTAGTATTTATTATTTACGATCACGTGGGGTTAAAATTCAACTCTTGCTTTTCTTTAATATGAATATATTTTATCTATTACTAATAATATTTATATTATATATTATTTATCTAATTCAGAATTTGCTAGGTATTAAAATTATAGCATAGTTAATTAATAAATGTAAAATATATTTATTTTTATAAGTTAATAATAATATTCCCAATAGAGAAAAAGAAAAATAGAGAATAAATAAAATTATTAAAGATAGTATTGTAAATTAACTATTGGGATAAATGATAAGTACATTAATAAAAATAATAAGATCATTTAAAAAATATGGAATTTTAATAGTTTTGTAAAAATCGTATTTATATTATATAAATATGTCAATAACGCTTTTTTTAAACAAAATTAATATTAATTTTAAATAGAAAATAATTATTGATAAAATATATTATTTTCTTGAAGCTCTATTTTTCAATAATTGTAACTTTAATTGGCTTCCTTGGTATAATACTCCTTAGTAATTAATAAAAAAAGATTGGTATAAGATATCAAGTACATATTCTTAATAAAAAGATGAAAATTATTTGAAGGGTAAGATGGAGTATGTATTTTATTTTAATAGAAGTAGTTAAGTAAGCAAAAGATTAAATGAATAAATTAAATAACGAAAAAAATCCAACTTAACCAATGGGGAATATATATATAAATTTGATTTATTGCCTAAAATGGAATAAAATGAATCTGATTTTTTAATTATAAAAAATCCATTTCCTTACTAATTTTTCAAAATTGATCACTATAATTTTTGGTTTAAAAAAGGTAAACAAACTATAAATTACTGAATTAAATTTAGATTTATTTAATTTAGTTATAAATTATAAATAGGGAGTGAAAATAAATATTCATTTGAGTAAGCAAAGATAATAGTAAAAAATGAATTTCCAGAAGCATAACGAATTGAAATTTATGAAAATCCTATAGAGCATAGATCTGTTCCGGAAATAAAACATTTTCAAGTTTTTATATAATTTCCATTATATAATAATTATTGAAATATTTATATTTTTAAAAATGTATTTTATATAAAGTTATATAAATAATGTCTTATCAATTGAATTAAGGCAGATTCTTTTTTATTTTTAATTATTTTTATTATTGTTTTATATTATATTTGTAAAATAAATTAAAATATTACTAATTATTAAAATAATATAGTTAATTTATTAAATATACTAATTAATATATTGGTAATATTATATTAAACAAATTATTTCTAAATCATCGGAAATTTAATTTAAAGTGTAAATTATAATAGCATTAATTAATACTTATGTCCTAAATGTATGACAGTCAAAACATACATATTTTTTTTATTTATTTGAATTATAATGACTCTATAATATATAAGATTAAAGCATGATAATATAAAACTAAACTTTAAACTAGTTTATAAATTAAACTTTTAACAAATTTATAAATTATTAATTTAAAATCATTAGAATTGTATGCATATCGTATACTGATATTAGCTGATAAATAAATAATTTAAAAATAAACTTTTTAATTATAATAATAATATTCTAAAATAAAATAATTTTCTAAAGAACCTCTTAAAATATATATTAATGGTATGGTTTTATGTTTTATTAATTCTTAATAAATAAAAGTTTTTCATAAGCAACATCCTTGACCACCTTAGAATAAAATCTATTGATAATAATTCTGATTTAAACAAGAAATTGTTTATAGTTTTATTGCTTGTTTAAATTTATTTAAATATAACAAATTTAAATTGGTATATAAAATAATAGATTTTAATTAAATTATTAATTTATGATTAAATTTAATTATAAAGATACTTATTAATTTTAACTTAAATATTTTTTAAATTTTTTATTTACAATAATTTTATTTTAATAGTTTTAGAATCTAAATTAAAATATTTTCTTTATATATTTCTCATAATATTATTAATAACTTTACTATTAAATAAACAAATTTTATGATATATTATTTAAATAGTTTAGAGGATATTATCTTAGAATGTAATCTATATATAAATACTAAAAACATAATAGAAAATAGTTGCATAAGATAGTAGAATATAAAGCATATTACAAATATTAAAAAAAAAATAAACAAATAAAAAATTAATAATTCTGAAAGTAATACAATTATAATTTATCATGAAATTAGTATATATAAATATTTTGTTTACATATTTTTTATAATATCTTATAGGAAGTAACATTCAATCTAGTTTTCATACCATTTATTTATAACTTAATTATAAATAATTTTAGAATTAACACTTATTAGTGAGGAATTTACTTTTAGAGAATAAATTTTCAATATTGATGGATGGAATCTATCTGATCAAAGTATTAATCAATTTCTTAAATGTACTAATGGAAACTACTTGGGTAAATTTTATAGATGAATTTTTGAAATTATATTCATTTTAAAAATATAATTTAAGGTCCTTTTGGAAAAATTAATGGGAAAGGAAGTTTTGCTGAAAAGACTTATAATAATTTACCACCTCATTACTCTATTAGTATATAAGTTTATTTTGTTATTTCTTAAACTTGGGATATTGTAAATAATAAAAGAAATAATTTTGTTTATGAAATAAAAATTGCTAAATATATAATTTTTCCTTAAAAAAAAAGTAAGATGAATTCTATATTTATTTCGATGGAGTAAAAGTATTTTAAGTAAAAGAAAATGATGCATATAAACATAAAAAAAACTTGTGTTAATTTAAGTAAACTAATTATGCCTCATCAGAATCTGCCTACCCTTTATCATTTAATATTACTCATAATACAAGCTAATTAGAAATAAAGTTTAAATCAAATTTAGATTAATATGTTACAGATGAAAATTGGTTTGTATATAAACTATCAATAAATATAAATTTAATTCTAACTAAAGCAAATATTTATATATATTCTAAATTATTTTTTATAATATTTTAGATTAAAGAATTATATATAAATATAGATGAGTGTCATCCGTCTTGCGCGGCATGTGGTAAAATTTATAAATATTTTTCTGAAGAACATATTTAGTAGAAATTAATTATTTACTTTTAACTTAAAGATGGACCTTCCCCTGATTAATGCACTTAGTGTCCAATTGGTGCGTAAATGATAGGAAATAAATGTATTTGCTAAAATGGGAATTTTACTAATCATATGTGCTAGCCTAGCTGTCCAATAGGTATATTAATTAATAAGCTTATTACAACTCATTTAAAATACAATTCGCATAGATATGATATTGAATATACTAACAAATACTTGCGAATAAAAATGTTCAGAAAATTGTATAAGTTGCAGAGATTAGTACTAATGTATAGAATGTAAACAAGGTTATTATAAATTGAATGGGTTTTGCTATGATAGATGCCCTTTCTTTACTAGTATTTCTAATTAAGAATGTTTGGATAATACTGGTTTACTTCTTCCTAGTAATATTAAATAGGAATAGTACTATTTTTATTATTAGAATATTTAACTAATTTTTATCTAATAGAATCATATGTATTATATTAGAGTTTTATTAATAAGTAATTCTCTAGTGCTGATGTGTAAAGTCAAGGCTGGATATATGACAATCCATAATCTTAATAACATATGGGTTAGACATATATTTATTAAAGTTATTCTACTTTTTAATGTAACGGTTTATATATGATGAGTGGATATGCAGGATTTCATGATAATAATTGCAATGGTTGCAGATTAAAAAAATAATTTTTATAATTACCCTTTCATTCTTATATAAGTATATAAATATAAGCCTGGCTAGGAGACAAATGTAAATTTATTTTAAACTAAAATTTATTAAAAGATTTATATAATAACATTTAACACTATCAAGGGAAAATAATACATTAGATATTTTTGTTGATAATGTTAAGGTTAATTCAATGAAATATAGGTAAACATATTTAAATAAAAAATGAATAGAAAACTAGATATTTTAATAAATAAATAATTATACAAAGTTATAAAAATCATGCTACTAAAGTTGATACTTGCGGAAAAAATGAATTATAAGTTAGAAATGAAGATTTCATACATAATATCACAATTAGTAACATTCCTCACAGTTAATCTCAATTGGAAATAGCATTATCTTGGGATTTATAAGGTTATTCTTAAGATTCATGGATTGGTTTCAGAGATATCCGAGTTATATATCATTAAGAAGTAAATATCTTGAAATTAAATAATTTTAAAAAATTTTAAAAATTATAATTGTATTCATAGTGTATATAAAATTGTAAAATATGCAACAACCTTGAAACTTGTTTGTTATGTGAAGGAGAAAATAGAATTTTCCCGCATTGTTAGTGTTAACTCGGATTTTTTGAAAATGAAAGTGGATAATGTGAAAGTAATTTAGAAAATAAATAATGTATAATTTAATATGAGTTTAATTTAACATAGGATGTGGAGACCTGTGTTTAAGTTGTTAAAATTCAAAAAACGAGTGTACTAAATGTAAAATAGCTTAGTTTAGAGATTTAGATACTTCAAACTGTTAATGCTTAGAAGGATTTTATCAATAATAAGATAATATTGACTGTATGTAATGTGATTCCAAATGTAAATTTTGTGAGGATTATACAGGAATTTGTACTTAATGTAGTAATTCTTTGTTTTAGCCCCCTTTATGTGTTAATAATATATAGGGATAGTATTCAATATCTATAGCTTATAATGTTAAATGCAATGAAAAATGTGAAATATGTACTTAAGATTTGAATAAATGTATATAATGCAAAAAAGGATTAAATAGAAAAAATCAGATTCCAGATTGTAATTGTTTAGATGGTTACCATGATGATGAAGGAAAACTAATTGATTGTGTGAAATGTCCTATATAATGCTCAAAATGGTAATATTAATATAAATTGAAGATTTTGTTTATCTATAATTTGTTTAAAATATGTAGTATAACATTTGAAAAGTGTCAGAAATGTATTCCAAATAGTGGTTAAATTTTTAACCAATTTAACTAATAATGTGACTGTCAATAAGGATTTAAGTTTAACATATAAATAAAAAATGTGAATAGTGCTATACTTATTAAGGGAACTGTCACTTTAAATGCCCTGATTCTACTTAACCTGATAATAATAAATATATATGTATATATAAGAAGTATACAAGGCAGTCCAATTAATTGACATACATTATCTATGGTTCAATAATTATAGTTGTATTAATATGTTCAACATATGTAACCTATTATTTGAATAAAAGAAAATAGTTTGAACAAGTTATGAAAGAAAATGGTATTATTTTTATAACATTACTAATATATCGTAGTAATATTTTTATTCTTATATTTTTAGCTTTCCAGAAGTAAGAGATTTGTGATAAAAATTGTATATCGAATTATAGTGAGATTGAAGAAAATTAAAATTCTTTAAAAAGTGATAGATGATTAGTATCAGAAAAATTAAAATATACAGATGAAAATATTTATTATTAATTATATATATTAAATTTTTTTTATATATAAATATTAAATCATAAGTATTTACTTATTATACAAATTCTATTGTCAATTATAAACAAAAAAAAATTATTGAAAAATTTTCATATAAATAATATTATTAAATTAATTTTAAAAAACGAAAATATATTTATTATCTGAGGGGTTGGGGTTGGGGTTGGGGTTGGG